>CAUYLG010038885.1:0-43418 GCA_963573385.1 Cacajao melanocephalus
TAGTTTTCCATTAGAGAGGGTCAGAAGAAAGACCTTCTTTTACAGCTATGGGGCAGACGTTATGCTAAAAACTCTCAATAAACTACATATCAGTGGAATGTATCACAAAATAATAAAAGCTATTTACAACAAACCCACAGCGAATATCATACTGAATGGGCAAAAACTGGAAGCATTCTCTTTGAAATCTGGCACTAGACAAGGATGCCCTCTCTCACCACGCCTATTCAATATAGTATTAGAAGTTCTAGCCAGGGCAATCAGGCAACAGAAAGAAGTAAAGGGTATCCAAATAGGAAGAGAGGAAGTCAAATAGTCTCTACTGGCAGATGACATGATTGTATATTTAGGAGAATCCATCACCTCAGCCCAAAATCTCCTGAAACTGATAAGCAACTTCAGCAAAGTCTCAGGATACAAAATCAATGTGCAGAAATCACAAGCATTCCTATACACCAATAACAGACAAACAGAGAGCCAAATCAAAAGTGAACTTTCATTCACAATTGCTACAAAGAGAATAAAATACCTAGGAATACAACCAACGAAGGATGTAAAGGACCTCTTCAAGGATAACTACAAACCACTGCTCAGTGAAAAAAGAGAGGACATAAACAGATGGAAAAACATCCCATGCTTATGGTTGGGAAGAATCAACATCATGAAAATGGTCATACCGCCCAAAGTGATTTATAGATTCAACACTATCCCCATCAAGCTACCAATGACCTTCTTCATAGAACTGGAAAAAACCACTTTAAACTTCATACAAAACCAAAAGAGATCATGCATAGCCAAAACAATCCTAAGTAAAAAGAGCAAAGCTGGAGGCATCACCCTATCTGACTTCAAGCTATACTACAAGGCCACAGTAATCAAAACAGCATGGTACTGGTACCAAAACAGAGACACAAACCAATGGAACAGAACAGAGGCCTTAGAACCAATGCCACACATCTACAATCATCTGATCTTTGACAAACTTGAGGAAAACAAGCAATAGGGAAAGGATTCCCTGTTTCATAAATGGTGTTGGGAAAACTGGCTAGCTATGTGCAGAAAACAGAAACTGGACCCTTCCTGACACCTTACACTAAAATTATCTCCAGATGGATTAAAGATCTAAACATAAGACCTAACACCATAAGAACCCTAGAAGAAAACCTAGGCAAAACCATTCAGGACATAGGCATATGCAAAACTTCATGGCTAAAACACCAAAAGCATTGGCAACAAAAGCCAAAATAGACAAATGGGATCTAATTAAACTCCACAGCTTCTGTACAGCAAAGGAAACAATCATTAGAGTGAACTGGCAACCAAAAGAATGAGAAAAAATTTTTGCAATCTACCCATCTGACAAGGTTAATATCCAGAATCTACAAAGAACTAAAACATATTTACAAGAAAAAAAAACAAACAAACCCATTCAAAAGTGGGCAAAGGACATGAACAGACACTTTACAAAAGAAGACATCAATGAGGCCAACAAACATACGAAAAAATGCTCACCATCACTGGTCATTAGAGAAATGCAAATCAAAACACATTGAGATACCATCTCATGCCAGTTAGAATGGCAATCATTAAAACATCCAGAGACACCAGGTGCTGGAGAGGATGTAGAGAAATAGGAACACTTTTACACTATTGGTGGGAGTGTAAATTAGTTCAACTATTGTGGAAGACAGTGTGGCGATTCCTCAAGGACCTAGTAATAGAAATACCATTTGACCCAGTAATTCCATTACTGGGTATATACCCAAAGAATTATAAATTGTTCTATTATAAAGACACTGTTTGTCATTGCAGCACTGTTTACAATAGCAAAGACCTGGAACCAACTCAAATGTCCATCATCAATAGACTAGTTAAAGGAAATGTGGCACATATACGCCATGGAATACTATGTAGCCATAAGAAATGATGAGTTCGTGTCCTTCACAGGGACATGGATAAATCTGGAAACCATCATTCGCAGCAAACTGACACAAGAACAGAAAACCAAACACTGTATGTTCTCACTCATAGGTGGGTGTTGAACAATTAGATCACATGGACACAGGGAGGGGAGGTTCACACACTGTGGTCAGTAGGGGGACAGATGGATGGGGAGGGTGGGGAAGGATAATGAGGGGAGAAATACCAGATATGGGTGACAGAGGGATGAAGGCAACAAACCACCTTGCCATGTATGTACCTATGCAACAATCCTGCATGATCTGCACATGTACCCCAGAAACTAAATTACAATAATAAAAAAAAAAAGAACCACCAAGCACTTGCTGCAAGCCATTCAAATGCCTTTGCTCGCCTATGTGCGTCTCTGCCCAATACTCACTACTGATTCTTACTCCCTGCCTGGATCTGACCTTCCTCCCCTAGGTTTGACTTCCGACAGGTAATCCTGGGCTCCTCTCATTTCTCAGTGAGGATTCAACTTCCCTTGACTTCACCTGGGATCTGCCATTGCTGTACCTTAGATTTGTGTCTCCGGATAATGAATGAACAGGTTCACACTCCACAAAAGATCCACTTGATTTTCTCCAATAAACTACATGTTAAGATACATATTTGCTGACCAAATTAAATTTTTTGAAAACAATCATTGATCTTACTTGGAATTAATCAAATATTTCTGTATGTACACACACACAAACACACACACACACAGACACACACACAAAAATCAATCAGAGCTTCTGGTCTAAATAAACTCATCAGTATTTTGACATTCAAATGATAAACTTCTACCCAAAAGTGAAGAAATGCAATGGAAATTTAGTGGTTCTCTTCAATTTTTCTACTGTATTCTGAAAAGAAGAAAGTATCATTCTTTAATTTCTTACAATCTATCATGTACCCTCATGATAAACTTCTGGTTTTAATAAAGGAAGTTAGAAAATAATTTCCAAAATAGCGAACAACAAAATCATATTTCCCATCCTAAGGATGCCTTCATGGCACCTGGACGATGGAGAAGAGGATGAGAGAGGGTATTAGGGTGCTGAGGGTAAGGAAGCCAGGGAAGAACAGAGCAGGGGCGGGGGGATCTTCACACCCTGCCTCAAGTGACAGGAAGTGACATTTAACACAAATTAATAATTTGAATGAAAGTTTATTACAAAACATGTTGCAAGAATGCAAGGCTCTTTGTCCAAACTGAGAGAAGCAGGGTCGTGGAGGATGAGGAGAAGGAAAAAATACGAAGCACATTTTGCCACATCAGATAAACGGTCACCACTGGAACGGCTGGACCTGAAGATACCCTTCTTGCAAGACAAATGAAGAAGCAGCATTTGTGATCTCAAAAGGAGAAGTCAAGTGGAATGAACGTTTTCATGAGATGAGACATTTTGAAATGTTTCAAAACTATGACACCTGGGGGTGAGAAAAAGCTTCAGTGGAGAAGACAAAAGAACCATTGGTAAGACGCCCTCGAAGAGTTCACGTGGAAGCTCAGCACCTCTCCTTCTTGCCTGCTTTATGCTGTTTTGTTTGATGTTTTGTAGAGCACACTACCTGCTCATGGATTGTAATGTCGGTGAACATTAAAATGAAAATGAGTAAAGTGATTTGGGAGGTGGAAATGTGCAGAACGGAGTTCACTCAATTATCACAGTAACCCACAGGTTATTTCCAAAGTTAATCCAACCATTCATAATGCTGAATGAATCTCAAATTTTTCTTCCAAAGACAATATATTCTTTCCTTTAGTACTAAACAATTTTTTTCTTGAATTGTTTTCTCATCAGTGAATTGTCTGCATTTCTTTCCCATCTGGTTTACCTCTTGGGATATTGAAATTCTAGTTCATTTTCCCCTCTTTTAACTAATTCATTTGTTCATTGGTCCAACATTTCAATAGATGCCTACTGGGCATTGCTATATGGCAAGTCCACTGTCCTTCATAACTTCATGAGGGCCATGTCTTCACCTTTGGAACCCTGGGGAAGAGTCCGACAGGGGAACACATGAAAACTGGGGCTGCGGGAGGGTGGGAGGCTGCCCGGGGTTATCCTAATGTCTTCAGGTCTCAGCCAAGTATCACATCCCTGAGAGAACACATTCTTCTCATGTCAGCAGCTGTCACTCTGACAGAAGGCAGAGAATAGAACAAACCCTGGAATGTGGATGAAAAGTCATCCATTCTTGTCCCAGTCTGGTCACTGAATACCCTGGTGATCTTTGGAGAGTTATTCAGATTCCTCGGCCTCTGTTTCCTGGAGAAGCAAACAGGATTTAATTTGTTCTTTGCAGAATTTTCCAGTGGGGAGAAGGAACACCTCACACTGGTGCTTTCAAAGCCCATGCACCACACTGAAACTAGGATGCTCCTTAGTCCTGTGATCCGCTCCTTACTGGATGGACTCATTTTCTTCTTGGCTCACACTGGATTGTTAGAACTGGGAGCCAGTTAGTTCCCTGCATGCTCTTCCTCTCTCCTCATGGCAACCCCACTCTGTGCCCCAATCTGCCTTGGGATTCAGAGCTGAAGAGAGAAATCAGGAACAATCAAGAAAGAAGACAGAGAAACTGTCTGAAGTCAAAATCAAGAAGCAGAGCAGTCATTTCTGTCCACATTCCTAGAAAATCTGGACATGGGAAGCAATAACCAGATTCCCCTTTATTGACAGAAGACTTCTGTGTTGAAAGAGACAGACATGCTAAGTGCTGTTCCTGATAAAAACATTGCTTACATGTTAAGGAAACAGCACAGATTTTGGACGCGGGTATAAAACCTGGCCACACCGTTCACGTGCTGCGTGATCTTGATGAATGTGGTATCTCTGAGCCTCTGTTTTCCAATATCTGGATAACGAGAGCCAGACCTACTTCTTACTGAGGAGGCACAGTTATAATATGTGGATAGTGCTTCAAGCATAATGACAGCCGTTCTTTCTGCTGGGGTTTTCAAACAAGGTCAAGTTCCTTGTTTACATTTGTCAGTTACACATGCACCACCTCTGATGCTCATTCGCCCCTGGTCGGGGTGAAACAGAAAAGCATTGCAGATAATCACCAAGTCCAATATCACCAGGCTAGCAACCCCAGAATGACCTGCCAAGTCCTGCCAGCTGTTAAGGATGCAATTTTTCCTCTAGACCTGTACTTGAGGCAGGTGGATAATTAATTCTAATCACCTGCCCATTGATTGGGTTAGTTTTGCTTAAGCACTGCTGGTGATTAGAAGCTGGGGCTGGGAGGGGCTGAGGGAGGGCAAGGACCAGCCAGCACATCCGCAAGAAGGAGGCAGCCTAGGCCATTTGAGAACCAAATCTCGGACACCTGGGATAACTGGCTGCTTTATGTGCCATTTTGTCCTCTGGAAAAGCAGCCTGCCTGGCTGGTCACTTACACATTCTGGCCAGAGAACAGTACAGCATTTGACAAGGCAAAGTACCAAGAAACACTTTCAAAAATGGTTCCTATAAAGACTAGCACTGAAAAATGTTTTAGAATATGCTTAAAAAGGAAAAATATTCACAAAATGGTGTTTACTTAAGGACAAGGACTGAAAGAGAGCAACGAGGAGAAAAATCAGTTGGATTTCTTAAGATAGAGAAATTATATGAATATATGTTTCTTTATTTGGTACATACTTGATTCATTCCACAAGTATTTTGAGGGCCTTCTCTATGCCAAAGAAACAAGTAAACACAGATGATGTAGATTAAAAAAAAAAACTAGAAACAGCATTCCCAACATGCTGTGATGCACCCTGGGACAAAAGATAAATGTAGTAGACTTCAGAGCACAGGAGAGAGGCACCGCGTCATCCTCAAGGAAGCAGGTGGTCTTTCCAGCCACGCTGGTGGAATATGCCTGTTTAAAACACAGAAGTTAGGCAGATCGATGGAAAAGAAACGTCCAGGATTTCAAAATAGTATGCAGATTGTACACACAAACACATATACACACACCCACGCCCATGCATGTATACACACACACACACACACACACACATGTGCTTTTTTTTTTCAATGACATAGCCCTCGATCTCCTGGGCCAGCACAGCACACCTTAAAACGGTTCCCTGGGTCTCTCCCACGGCAGATGCCGTGTGCACACAGCAGAGATGTTTCAATTATTCACTATGTGATCTCCTACATGCTGCAGAGTATGCCCACTGGAGTAGTATTTCTCATCTAGCATCCACAACGGGATGTCAACACCTGCCCTCGGGGTGTGAGGAATGTCGGAGTGGCTCTTCAGGGCTGTCACTCTTTGGAACAAAGACTCACCTGCCAGCTGATGTGCTCAGTGGTTTCTGCTAATGTGGCAGCATCCACTGGAGACCCAGGCTGCAGCATCAACATGTCTTCTGGGCCAAAACCCCGTCCTGTGGGTCACCTGTCCTCCACGGCATTGCCCGGATCAAACACGAAAGGGCAGGGATAATTTATTTTTAATCCTCTTTCTATTGTCAGCTCTGCCCCAAATAGTTCAAATGGTTTGCGCCCTATTTTGTGAAAACTTTAAAAAACAAAGAGGCAGGGAAATCTGAGGCTTTTTCGTTTTAGTTTTCTACATGTCATACAATATGTTTGGCCTCAAAGAGAGAGAGAGCGATGAGCTTAGAGAGCAGAAGGCACTGAGAGCACACCCTGGCTGACCCAAGAGTCAGAGCGGGAAAAATAGCTGCAGCTGAAGCACATGGTTTGGGATCTCGTGGTGAGATCAACTAGCACGATACAGTTTCCTCAACTACAAAAAGAGATGCTGAGATTTGCAGAAGACACCTTTGTTTACTTGAGGGTAAAAATCGTACTTGAATTGAAATATAATGAGGAGTAGGATAGATTAAGACTCAATGCATCTAGGTGCCAAATGGATGTGCAGAATTACTCCCAAAGAAGTCCACAGCAATGACACTTGGATTAATAGCAAAACCTAAAATCCCTAAAATTGCCCAGTGTTGCCTCTGCAGCATACGCTGTGTCTTCTGGCAGCCATGCTTCTGTTTTACCTTGGCAAATAACCTTTCCTCATTCTCAGCCCATGGACTTTGATGAGACCAATGCAACCGCCTCTATGTTCTCCCAGGTTTGCACAGTCCTGGGGCTGACCAGGCCACACCTGTGTCTCCCTACACAGGGGGCAAGAATGAGTGTATTTACAATAGAGGCTCATGACTCAGTTCTGGCACCTGGATTAGAGGTGTTAGCAGGGAACAGTCTGTCCACTGAGGTTACACTGTGTAACACTGAGGCCTGAAACAGAGAGTGACGCCATGCAGGGAGCGTGTCTGAGAGTGAAGCTGAGGCGAGGGGGAGCAGGACAAGGAGAGATGGGCAGCGTCCTGGCAACAACATCCCCAGGCTCAGCTGAAACCAAACAGGCAGAGATACGGACTTGTCAGACCTATGACCATTTTCTTAAGTTTTCATTTTTTTTCTCAATTCAGTGTGGTTGAATTTTCTTAGTTCAACAGAAATAATTCTGCCCCTATAGACTGTGGTAGGCAAGACTGGCCCCCCCGATCTCACGCCTGTGGATATGTGACCCTATATGGCAAAGGAGTCTTGCAGATGGAAGTAAAGCTGCTCATCAGCTGACTTCAAGATAGGAAGATTATCCTGGATCACACCGGTGCATCCCAGGTAATCACATGAGCCCTTGAAAGCTGAAGAGGAGAGCAGAGAAGTGTGTAGAGGAGGTGTGTGTGGCCACAGCAAGATACAGTGTCCTCCCACTGCTGGCTGTGAAATAGAAGGACTCCATGCAGGGACACTGGGAGGCCTTTAGGAGTTTGGGGTGCTGTGCTGATAGCCTGTGAGGAAACAGCTCAGTACAAGAACCTACGATGCAAAGGAGCCTAGAAGCCAATTCTCTCTTAGAGTCTCCAGAATGGAACCTGCCATCCAGGTGCCTTCATTTCAGCTTCTGAGGCTCAAAGCAGACACCAGCCAAGCCTATCCACCTTCTCACCTACACAACCACGAGACAGTAAATTCATATTGTTTTGAGCTGCTAAATGTGCAGTAATTTGTATGGCAGAAATAGAAAATACATAGGCATATATTTTAACACAAATCCACCAAGTCAAAAATGTGATTCTGCAGTGTGACTGTTTCATTGCTGAGCTTGTTTTGCTTTGAATGTGAAGCGACATAAGAGAGAGGTTTTAAAAACGCCAAGGAAATGAGACCGAGGGAAGGATATTGAGATCACAGCAGAAGTCCACCATGCCTGTTTAAATACTGTACACACGCACGGATGTTGCAAACACAGTCACAAGCAGGGGGAGTGTGGGGCAGAAGGGAGAGGGTTGCCAGCAGAGAAACAGACTTGGTTCACAGTCCATAGACGTGTTTGTCTGAATATCCTCTCAGCCAAGAGCAATAGTGATCTGTTTTAGGTTCTTCTGGTGCTGTTTAATTTTTCAATTCCTTCTTGTGTCCAACACTAAGTTTTAACAGCAACCACTGTTGCAATGTCAGTAACTCAAATCTAGATCTTTCTTATTCACTGACAGCTCTCTCTGGCCCGGGCACTTCGAAGCCTGAAGGCAACCCCTTGCTACCTCTGCGCTGAGAGTGAAAAGGGTGTTGGTGATCCTGTGCTGTGCGGCTCACTCTGGTGGTCCAGGAAGTCCCCTGCTGACCTCCAGAGCTGTCCGGATTGTCAGATAAAGGGAATTCAAGACAGAACATCCCTCACACAATTTAAAAGAGATAAAAGACCTTCTCCCACTTTCGAGCTTTTGGGAGTGATTTAAATTCTTACTAATTAAAAATATCACAACCTAGGATCAACATCAAGACTTAGCAGATCGTTAACACTTAAAGGAGGAGAGCAGAGGTTGCTGATTCTTCAGACCTTCATGATGGGGCTGGGGAAGAATTGGGCTCAAAGAGCTAGCCAACACCAGGCTCCCTTCCCATCACAAACATTCCCACGCAGACCCAAGATCGGACATAAATAGGGAACGCAGCACCACGGGCGGGTGTTTGTGTCTGTGTTTGTATTTGGTGTACGTGTGTGTCTGTCTTTGATGTGTGTGTGTGCCTCTGGTGTTGACTGTGTTTAGTATGTGTAATCTGGTGTTTGCTGTGAGTGTGGCTGTATTTGGTGTGTGTTTGTGTTTGGTGTGTGTCGGGTTTGTGTCCGTATTTGGTGTATGCATGTGTCTGTGTTTAGCGTGTGCATGTGTCTATATTTGTGTCTGTGTTTGGTGTGCCACCGTATGTGTGTCTGTGTGTCTGTGTTTAGTGTGTTTGTGTTCGGTGTGTCAAGGAAGAGTTCTTGTATGTGTATCTTATTTTTCTTTTACCAATTAGCCTGCTAGGATGATGTATTCCCTTTTTAACTTGGTTTCGATTAATCATAGCATATTTATTTTAAAACATTTTTTGTCATCTTTTAAGCATTAAAAAATGTGTCCTAAACGGCAGATCTCTCCACTTGTTTATTTTTTAATCTTTCTAGATTCTAATATCCAGTCAAAGATGCAAAGGAGCAGGACTGATTTTTGTGGTTGTTCCTCAGGGCCCTTAGGTCACTCCTGCCGAAGACTCTGTTCACAAAGCTCTCTGAGGACACTCAAAGTGAGGTGCATTGGGTAGAATTCAGAAATTCCTAAGACACCCCAGCAAAATACATGATGAGGAGCGTCTTCTTTACTTTGTCCACTGATTCAAATGCCAGTGTCTTCTGGAAAACACCATCACAGACAGACACAGAAATGATGTTTCTCCAGCTGTCTAGACTTCCCTTGGCCAAGTCAATCTGACACAGAAAATCAACCAGCACAGCAACCAACCAAATGGACAGATCGAGCTCAAGTACTCCGCTCACGGCAGATGATGCTCCCATCAGTGAACCTGGGGGACAGAAAGAGCACGCACCCTGGAGTCTCAAACACCTGGGTTCACATCTCAGCTCTTCGATTTACAACCTGCAACTGTGGAAAGTTACGGAAGCTCTCTAACCTTAGTTCCCTCTGTATCCAAAATGTGATAGCGGCATTGTCAAGAAGATTAAATACTTAGAGAACCTACAGCTCAAAGTACCCAGTGCACAGGTAACGGGCAGAAAAGACCTGGACTCAAGCACAGGTCACAGGATGAGCAATTGCTCTCAGCACCAGGAGCTCAACCAGCAGAGGATGGTGTGTGCTCCTTCCTGGAGGGAGTGGCTGCCCACCCGGCTGTGCCTCCAGATGACCAGAAATTCTTGGAGATCCTCCAGAATGAAGCAAAAGAAGAAAACATGTGCTCATTTTCCTGCACAGTGACCTGGAGACTATTTTTTTTTCTTGGACATTGGAAAAGATTTCTGACATTTAGAGGCAGAGAAATAAAAATTGTTCTCTGAAGAATAACAAGTGAGGCAGTGATTCTGTTTTCACACCAGGTCCCAGAACACCAGGTCTGGTCCAGCCTGCAGGTGAGGAATTGGTATGCAGCTCGCAGAGGGATGGTGGGGGCAGGGGGGATAATCAAGTTAAATGTGTCTCGTCTGCAGGAAAAGAACATATTAATATTCCAATGAAAACTCCAGTGGAATTCATTTTATGATACTCCATTTCCTTTGACTTTTTTTATAAGTGCTTCGGGTTAATCTTTTGCAGATCAACTGCTCTCTCACAGACATGTGCCACGGAATGCATAAAGCTGTGTAGACAGTGTTATGTGGTGATTCATACCACTAATTACTTATAAATCAGACGAAATGCTTAGTGAGATACTGCTTATATCCAGAATTCACCCATTTATTTACTGACATTGTGTTGAGTTCGTAAAAATAGAGAGAATACATCTGCCTATTCTGCTTAATTTCATTCATTCTCTCACTGTATCATTAAGAGCACTTGAAAAACCACACTAGGTAAGGTAAAAAATGCAGTATTATTTCACTGCAATATTGAATAAAATGTAAGATTAAAACAACACTAAGGGCTTCAGTACTAGACAAAAAAATGTGTCTAGATATCAATTTCATCATCATCAAATAAAAATTAAACAATAAACAGCCCAAACTTCCCCTTTCTCTCTCTCTCTCCTCTCTCTCTCCTCTCACGCTCTCCTCTCTCTTCTCTCTCTACCCTCTCTCCTTTCTCTCTCCTCTCTCTCTCCTCTCTCTCTCTCATCTCTGTCTCTCTCTCCTCTCTCTCCTCTCTCCTCTCTGTCTCTCTCTCTCCTGTCTCCTCTCTCTTTCTCACTCTCCCTCAACCTCTCTCTTACTGAGACTCAGGGCTATTGAGCTAAGCTGGGAATCCACCCCTGTCTCATTTCAACAGTTGCAAAGGACACACAGACAGGACAGAACTTTGTTGTAAGTTTCCTGTTAAGAACTGTGTTATTGGAAACGAGTACTAGTTTGCATTGATCCCAATAAACTTCTAAGTGAATCATTAAAAGCCTTTCTCTAAATGAAAAGAATCACGTCTCTGCTACAACATTCACGGAACCACTTAATGAGATGCTATAATGCTATTCCAATAAAAGATGCAGAATAAGAAAGTTGATGGGCAAGAAAATCTTGTTTGAATTTGCATTTCTTTGCTTATTATTGGTGATGTATACAAAGTGGGTTATTCTAAATATGCAATGCTGCTCTTTTGTGTTTTCCACATTTTTAATTAATCTAATAAACCATGAGACATTTGAGGTCTGGAACTGGTTCTTAATAACTTTCAAATGGTCAGTGCTTAGCAAATTGCATAGCATATAAAAATCAGCTCCAAAATTATCTGCTGAATGTTCCACATTGTCTTTTTAATTAAGTGGTAAAAATAAGAAACAGGACAGAACCCAGGACAGAGTTCTAAGGAACTTTCTCAGAACATCCTCCAGGGTGATCTAACGCATAAGTCAGAGCTGCATGGGTATCACCATTCAACCAATTCCAATTTCACCATCAATGTTTATTAAAATTATTAACATTCAGACCTACTGGATTTCACTGACTAAGAGTCCTGTGAAACACGTCAGGGAAGAAACACAGATTAAACTGATGACTGAAACACATTTTGTAAACCTCATGTTTTTATTTTAGTAATCTAGGATGAGATTAGAGACTATTATTCTAAGTGAAGTAACTCAGGAATGGAAATCTAAACATCGTATGTTCTCAGTGATATGTAGGAGCTAATCTATGAGAATGCAAAGCATAAGAATGGTTAAGTATACTTTGGGACTTGCAGGGAAGGTGGGAGGGGGGTGAAAGGTAAAAATACAACATATATGGTGCAGTGTACACTGCTTGGGTGATGGGTGCACCAGCATTTCACAAATCTCCACTAAAGAGCTTACTCTCGTATCCAAATACCACCTGTATTCCAGTAACTTATGAAAAAAAATTCTTTTAAAAAGGCAAAAAAGTCTATTTTCATTAAAGCTAAAAACCAATACATTGCTAGGTTATAGATTATAAATTCTGTCCTTTCTTCTTTTGGAAGTAGAATTACATTTGTTCCCAGCTAGTCTACTCTCATAATGATATAACACCTCTGGATTACCTCAGATCACAAACTGTGCTTTGGTGGCCTGACTTGAAAGTGTCCTGTCTGCTCTATGAAATGATTGGAACCAGGAACCAGCATTCATAAAGCCAGCAACAAAACCACCTTTAAATATGCCTGCTCATCTCCAATATGCCTCAGGCATATGACAATAATAAAAAAGTTTGTGATGGTTCCTCAACACAAAGAGGGGCTGAAACCCTGAGCACACACCTTGCTGGGCATCTTCCTGTCCATAGAATCCACTGGATTCTTCAGGTAAAGGTCCAGTTCCAGCTGGTCTCCTGGGCCTTCCTCAAAAGCCCACAGTTCCCAGTGATTATGCTCAGACTAGCAGAGCAGCTATGAATGCTAAGGGCCTTAAGTTGACTTTGTCAATGCTTTTCTTCTCTGGTCTTGCCCTGACCATTCCTCCTTTGTTTTCTGTACTCCCTGTATAGGTGCTGGGCTCACTCAAGAGATGTCATTTACCATCAACTTACCGTATCCTTTTATATTTCTACAACATCTTCCAGTGCTTTTGAAGAACATTGTGTGGTTCCCATTATGGGAAGATCAATTCTAAATGTCTTCCCTAGGACTTCAGGTGCAAATTTAAGTCGCAGGAAACTTGCAATATGTGCTGAGTACTTTCTTGTGACCCTCTTGTTTCAATCTCACAATGTCCTGCTCAGGTAGATGCTCCTACTTCCTTTTTACAGACAAGAGGATCTGAGCTCTGGGATCACACTACAAAGGGAAATTCTTCAAATTGCAGAGTCTGGTGTCAGATTACGACTTGGTTGATCAGTTGTAGCCTTTTGCTCTTTTATCAGATTTTTGTCACCTGCCTGCATATTTAAATGCCATTTACCAGAGTGGAGACATTTGGGCTGAAAAACAGCCTGAGAAATTATAAAGAATACTGAACTGAAGATACCCTGGTTCTAAACTCAGATTTTCCACTCATTTGCTGTATGACTGATACAAGTCACTGTTTACGGCTAGCTTCCATTTTCATCAACTGTAATGTTAAGTTGAACGAGGTGATGATTTTAAAACTCATATATCTAAAGACATGGTGAGATTGTCTACAATTTCATTTATTTTTCTAACAATGTGTGATAAATCAGTTTGTTCATGAGAATTATTATTTTTTTAATTTGACACAAGGGGAAATCTTATTTTCAAATCATGGTTCAGATTGTCAGACATAGAAGCAAGTTTTTCCTCCTCTTATTCTACCTCCAGCCTCCTCGTCTTTTGCCATCCTTCACAGCTCAGAATAACTCAGCACGCATACACATATAGACTCACCTTCACACTCACACATACAGACACACCCTCCACTCACAGAAGCATGCGTGCACACAGCACTCCTCCAGGGCTTGTCCTGAGTTCCACTACAACAGGTTTTTAAACAACCTTGCTATCTCTTAAGTAAGTAGGAAGGAGAAGAATGAAAGAGTATGCGAGTTGGGATAAGAAAGAAAAGAAAATGGGGAGAGGGAGAATACATCTTTGCTTCTTTCTCCTGCAAATACCCAATCCTGACCTCATGAAATCCTTTTTTTTTTTTTTTTTTGAGGCAGAGTCTCACTCTGTCACCCAGGCTGGAGTGCAGTGGCATGATCTTGGCTCATTGGAACTTCTGCTTCCTGGGTTCAAGTGATTTTCCTTCCTCTGCCTCCCAAGCAGTGGGATTACAGGTGCCAGTCACCATCCACAGCTAATTTTTGTATTTTTAGTAGAGACAGGGCTTCACCATAGTAGCCAGGCTGGTCTTGCATCTTCTTTTAATGATTCTGCATCTCTTAAACTGTAAAGGCTGGCAATAATTTTTCTTGATTCTCCAAGTGAAGAAATGAAACTTTTAATATGCACTCATAAGTAACGTTTGTATTTGTTAAACTGATGCAATAGTCCATGTACAAGAGATTCCAGCATATTTACCACTAGTTTCTAGCCCCACCTCCACTTTCACACACTGGAATTCAAGAGTATTCAAGAGAGCAGAGAGGATTTTTAAGAAAATAGTCACAAACTCAGAGAATGTTATGAAATGGTAGGTCTTTCATGGTCCTGATCATAGAATAAAAGACCTGATCGTAGCCCAGATGTTTTTGTATGAAAGGTCGCTGACCTGTCTCTATTTCCATTCTCCATCAGACACACCATTCATCTTTCAGTTTCTCAGACAGGGTCAAGCTCTCTTCTGTCTGTAGACACTCATTCAGGATGATTCCCTGCTCAGAACGCTCCTTCTTGGGGCTCCTCTCACAATCGCCTCCTTCATGTCTCTATGTAAGTAAGTGCTGACCTCCCTGGAGGCATCTCTGATGATCTCGACCATGGAAGCACACCTGACTGCTGGAAATCATGCCTCTAATGTAGGTATCTCCTCATTCATCTGCCTTTCTGTGCGATTCCTTGTACATCTGCCTTTGATCCACATTAGATTGTGCCACGAAGAGGCCCAAGGCCAAGTCTGCATTCCTGGGTACCAATGGCCATGCCTGCCAGAATCACTGGGACAGAGTAGGTACTCACTATGTACTGGTAATGGCCATGGGCTGTCCTGCTTTTCCTTGAGAACAAGACAGGTCTTGAAAATTCAAGCGATCTGCTGAAGACTGAGTGATGAATCAGGGTGAAATAAGGCCAGGGCTTCAAAGCAGGCCTTCTGACTTCCAAACCAGTGCTCCCTCTAAGGTGCCCTGATGCCATACCACCACAGGGGCACTAGCTGCGGCACTAGCTCCAGACTTGCCTAGCCTGACTTCCTTATGTCTCAATCATAGGATTTGTTGTTTTTTATCTGACTGATTACAATTAAAGGGTTGTTTCCCAAGGGCAGATTCTAGCCCGAGCCTTGTACTCAGCATTCCTGAAGATGTTTGCAATGATATCATAACTGCAAAGAAATGCTCAATTAAAATTTAAGGCAGGCCGGGCGTGGTGGCTCATGCCTGTAACCCCAGTACTTTGGGAGGCCAAGGCAGATGCATCACCTGAGGTCAGGAGTTCAAGACCAGCCTGACCAAAAAGGAGAAACCCCATCTCTACTAAAAATACAAAATTAGCTGGGCGTGGTGGTGCATGCCTGTAATCCCAGCTACTTGGGAGACTGAGGCAGGAGAATCACTTGAACCTGTGAGGCTGAGGTTGCAGTGAGCCAAGACTACGCCATTGCACTCCAGCCTGGGCAACAACAGAGAAACTCTGTCTCAAAAAAAAAGAAAAAAAAATCCCTAAAATTTAAGGCAAAACCAATTGCTGTGAAGGATCTAAGTGAAGGACAATAGGAGGTCACATTTAAAAAAGTGTGAGATTCTCCTTATCTGTACTCAGCGCTATGTACTTCAAAGAGTGTGAACAGACAGCACTGGGAACGGTAATAAATCTAGGAGTCACGCAGTAAGAGAGTCAGAGGGGAGGGGGTCCCTGACAAAACTGCAACCTGCCTGCACATTGAGGTGGAGACTTGGGAAGTCTGCATCCTCTGCAGTGGGGAGGAGCCTGGCTCCTCCTCTTCCTATGTTGAATCTGGGATTCCAACAGTGAGGTGGAAAGCACTCTAGCAAAGTCCCAGTTTCCCCCTTTTCTTTCTTTTCAGCCAACAAAACCTTGTCTTATTCATTATTTAAATTGTCTGCAAGCCTGAGTTTTCATGGCCATGGGACAAAGATTCCCATCTTTAGCTGAACTAAGGAAAGGTCCTGCAGCACTGGTGGTGGTGGTGAGGCACTCAATCTACACCCTTATTTGATGCATGGGAATGCTAAGTTTCTGAGAGAAGAAGCTATTGGCTTCAACAATCTGGTCTCCTGACTCCTCATTTGATGTAATTTTGACTGAAAATCACAATTTCCAGACAAGCAAGGAGTAAAAGCAAACAAAAATGTACAGGCAATCTCTCCTGGCAGTTTCCCATGTGCTCAAGCTTCCGTCCTTCAATCATACCCATCCCACGTGCTTACAGTGCAGACAGCCCCTCGGCTCTCTGCCAGCCTCCAATCAATACGTCCTCTCCACATCCCTCCGGCTCCTTCACCCTGGGCACATTGACCCCACCTCACCCCATTCTACTCCCCCATGCATTGTTACTGCATGAGACAATACCAGATTCCTGTGAAGAAAATTCAGTCTTTACCTTGCTTGACGTTTTCTTTATTCAAGCACTTTGGTAGCACCTGCTCTCTGCCAGGCATCCTTCTACACACTTATAAATAGTAACTTAGTCAATGCTCATCCCAGTCTTTCAGAGTAGGTGCCATTTTTATCACCCCTATGTAACAGAGAAAGGTCTGAATCACAGAGAGGATAATAACTGCCCCATGGCTAAATAAATGTGTGCTTCAGACTCATCAAGCCCTCCTGTCTCTTGCCTGGCGTTGTAGGGAACTGGCCTTCTTTCCTCTTGGCTTTCTGAACACCTCATCCTTCAGGCCACTCAGCTTCCTTTTCAGATTTCTCATCTAGAGCCATTTCTTGAGAAAAGATCTGCTAGAGATTGTCTCCTACACTCTCTGGAAGCTCACACCTGCCCCTCTGGTTGGGGTATGGTACTTCAGCTGTCCTTCACAGTGCCATCACTTCTAAAATTGTATTTTCAGTGCCAACTTCTTGCCTGGAATCTACACACATATATACAGCTGCTTCCTCTTTGTGGCAAATTCAAACTAACATTTTTAAAACTGAACTTCCACTTCCCCCTCTAAAGCTCTGCTTCTCATGTGTGCCTTTATCAGAAAAGTACTCTGCTATCCACACAGTAGCTCAAATCAGAAGCCTGGCAGTTTTCTTCGAATTCAGCACTTCCAATGAACTACCCAGTCCTAATATTCTACCTCCTAAATATTGCTGGATTGTATTCATATTTTTCATTACAATTGTCTCTACTAGTTCAAAACACAGTAACTTCTTGCTACATTAGTGCAACATCTTCCTAGCCAGTGTTCCTAGCACCATCTCTGGCCACATCCAATTACTGGCTATGTGTATAAGATTATTGCTAAAATGGATAAGAAAATGTTCCTCCTTTCTTGAAAATCCTTCATGACTTTCCAAAATTCTTAGTATGAAAAGAGCCATGTATTTATGAGTTTTTTCATGATCTGGCCCTACTCTATCTACTCAAACTTTCTTAATATTTCTTCCCATCTAATAGAAGCAATGTTTTAGCCAAACGCATCTACACAAGTGCCCCACTGCAGATGCTGTCCTCTGAGCCTCCTGTCTCATCCCATGCCCTGTGTCCACAGACTGCACTTCCGCCTCTCAGATTTCAGCACATGCAGCATTTCTTCCTGGAAACTTGGATTCCTAAGGACTGTTAGGTCCCACAAGTATAGTCTTCATTACACCTTGTGTGTCTCCTATATTCATATTTTTTGTTGTTTTCTGTTTTTTTTGTTTGTTTTGAGATAGGGTCTCACTCTATAGCCCAGGCTGGAGCACACTGGTGTATCATGGCTCACTGCAGCCTCAACCTTGGGGGCCCAAATATTCTTCCCACCTCAGCCTCCCCAGTAGCTGGAACTATAGGAACACGCCACCATGGGGGTCTTGCCATTTTGCCCAGGCCAGTTTTGAACTTCTGAGCTCAAGTGATCCCCTTACCTCAGCCTCTCAAAGTACTGTACTAATGTTTAAACAAAGAAACAGGTGACAAGAACACTGCAGTTATTTCCCCACCAGCTGCTGACCTCCCTGTCTTCAGCGTGATATAGAAAACTGAGTACCTTGAACACAGTTGGCAATTAAACAATACCTATAAAATGATAAAGTGAATCATTTCACTAACTTCGTATCTTTAATTTTGAAGGGCACTCTGTTCCCTGGAGTTCGCTATTTAATCTAATTCAGTTTTTAATATTATACAGTGGATACCTCTTAGCATAGCAAAGTACTTTTTAAAGACATAAAATTCTATAGCAATGAATTTTAGGATTTCTTTACAAAAACCACATTGCCAGGATAAAAAGAGAAAGTATATTCAACATGCTGTGGCATTCTTCAAGCAAATATATTTAGCATGCAATATTGTAGGGTCTTTAACTCATAATTGACTTTTTGGTGTAGGTGTTTTTTTTTTTTTTTTTAATCAGAATTATTCTGGGCACAAAGATTTTTTTTTCTGGTAACAAACCAGATTCTATACAAGTTTAAAGTTTTCTCTGGCTGTAAAGGATGCAGCTTTGGGAACTGTTTGGCGCCGAAACTATCTGGTGCTATGTGTTATCGCTCTTTCTTCATGACTCTCTGGAAGCTACGAAGTGTTATTTAGAACTGCTCTAGGCAAAAAGAATCACATTTCTGTGTCATTCTTCAAAGATGTTTGTGTGATGACAGCTTGATTCTTCAGGCCTGCTCCAGGGTAAGACTGCCTTGTTTTTATTTTTACTTAAAAAGCAATTTTGCTGCCTTATATGGTTGGATTATTTTTTTTCTAGCAAAGCCTAATCTCTCAAACCTATTTTTCTATTTCAGTCTCTTTTCTCATCATTTGCCTTTATTTTGATGGCTTGGGGAAACATCTTTTAGAGAAGAATATGTAATGAACGTGAGAGCACAGACACCTCTTCTACAAACTGACTTCGAATCTTTTGAGCAAATACCCAGGAGTGGGATTACCAAATCATATGGTAATTGTATTACACAGAATGGTGAAAATAGTGAACAACAGTGTATACTGTGCACTTAAAAATAGACAAAGGAGTAAATTTCAAAGGTTCTCACTGCAAAAAATGGTATTAGTGCTAAAGAATATGCTAATTAGCTTGATTTAACAATTCCACATTGTACTCATAAAGTGATAATATCTCTTTGTACCCCATAAATATGGGCACTTACAAGTTATGAATTTACAACACAATTTTAAAAATATAGAGAGAAGAAAATGTGTTGAAAAAAAATCTTCTCCATCTCAAAATCAAACATACTGATAGAGATTTTGAGCTCACTAAAACAAAACTCTTTAATTTTTCCACAGTGTATTAAAACCTCGATGGCAGCTCTTGAATTCAAAATGTATTTAATGCCATAACCTCCATGTTCTGTTATTTTTCACCCATTGGAGAGAATTAGAGAAGGTGATTATACTTTCTACATCTACTATAGTAGATCATATTTTACTCTTAAAAAAGAGAATGTAGGATTCTCACCATTTATAAAAACAGATAGATGATTCTTCTCAGCATTCTCATTGAGAAAAACTTTTTTAAAAAAACATTAAAAGCATCAAAGAGCCACAGGTCATGCAAAATTATGGAAACAAATCTCAAAGAAGACAAAAACCAGGCGTAGGGCGCACCTCCCTTTTGTCCTGAGGGCAATGGCCAATTTTGAAAAAATATCAACGAAACTGTGGAAAATCTACTGACATGGTGTGGTGAGAGAAATTTGAATGCAACAGACTGGGCTTGTCCAAATTAGCAATAATCGTAACCCTGGTGCCAGTTTAATCTACTATCCGGAGTGACTACCCCTGAATTCAAGTGCGCTAGGTATTAAGCTTTCGTTTTCTTTTGACAACGAGCACTCATCTTCACTCCCTTCTGTTTTCTTCAGGTTAGAGATCCAGGAACCCTGGGAACATCATTTCCTAGACTTTCAAGAAGGACTTAAAATATTTTAGATGCTGCCAAAAGTAGAAGTCAGTAGAATAAAGTCCTGTACCTCCAGAGAAAACATGTTTTTCAAAAGCATCATTGTGAAGTCATTTTTAGTAATTTCCAGAGAGTCCTGCAACTTCCCGATTTCCACATACAACTTTCAGCTGTTCCTCACTGCCATTCCCACAGCCTTTGCAGTGGTTTTCTAGGACTAACTTCTTTTTAATGATCAGAATGGTTTTACTTTTTTGATTGACTCCTAATTGATATAGCGAAGGAGAATAAGAAGCAAATCTACACTTAAATGAATGTATACACCCAAACTGTGTCAACTGGGTGGTCCAGAGAGTTGTAAATCTCGCCATTGCAGAGTACAGCTGGCTAGATTTTCAGTGCCCCACCTGCCTCCTCACTCCCTTAGAGGGGACAGAAAAAAATTAAAAGTTGCCTCTTCTGCCTCAAGTTATTTTGGCATATTATTTTCCCAAATCAGAATATACTTAAAGATAACCAAGCACAAGAGAACAAGATCCGTATATTGCAATAATGTGAAACAATGAAAAAGAGAATTGCACAAAAGGATATTGGCTTATTAGGCAGGGATTGTTGTTAAAATATACTTACCACAGTGAAATAAATAAAAAAGACAGACTTGGCTGGGCATGATGGCTTATACCTGTAATCCCAGCACTTTGGAGGCCAAAGCAGGCAGATCACTTGAGGTCAGGAGTTTGAGACCAGCCTGGTCATGTGGCAAAACTCTGTCTCTACTAAAAATACAAAAAAACAGCCAGGCATCCTGGTGAGTACCTGTAATTTCAGCTACTCAGGAGGCTGAGGCAATACAATCGCTTATACCCAGGAGGCAGAGGTTGCAGTGAGTCAAGATCGTGCCGCTGCATTCCAACCTGGGCCTCAGAGCAAGACACTCCCAATTAAAAAAAAAAAGCTTAAAAATATCTAAGAAAGAGGAATATATAAAATGACATAGCACATTAAGAAAAAAAGAGAGAAAATGAAAATAAAACCACCATCCCCAAAACAAAGAATTGAAAAGTTGAGCTTAACAGTATATTTGACACAGTTAAAGGGGAAATTGATTAATTATAAGATATATCAGAAAAATTATCTAGATAGCAAGACAAAGAGATAAGATAAAAATACTTAAAGAATGTATGATAATACTTCAAAACAGATAAAACTAATACATAGGTTCAAAAAGTCCACTGAATCTTATAAACACATTTATGCATATTGAAATCACAGAAAACCAAAGATGAAGATAAACATTGCCTTCAAATGAGCCATCGTTAGATTGACAGCAAATTTCTCAAAGACGACATGAACCATATATGCAGGAATAATACATTCATTATTCTAAAATAAAAATAACTACAACCTAAAGCTCTATAGGAACATACATTTCCTAAAAGAATAAAGGAAGAATGAAAACAATTTCAGACCAAACAAAAACAAAACAAAACACCAGAATTTTTCATCAAGAGATATGCTCTAATTAAAATTCTAAGGGAAATAGATTCTAGATATTCAGTCAAAATTGAAAAAATAAAAGACAGAGAGAGTGCTAAATGAATGATTCTATCCAAATACATATTGATGACATTTGAAAATAATATTACTTCCTTGAGGATTTTTATTAGACACACACATACGCATACATACATGTATACATTACATAACCTCAATAACACATCAGGAAAGAGATGAATGGAAAACTCCAGGGGGAAGGTAGAGATATTGATTAATATGATAAGTTGATGAGTTAAATAAAAGTGTATGCTTTATTTATAAGCAGTAGTAAATTAAAAGAAGTAGATCACTTAGTTTTCAGGGTAACAGAGATAAAATGATGTGATAAAAATAATAATTCCAAAAGAAGACAATAAACAACGGAGGTGGGAGGAGGGAAGAAACAGAGCAACTAGAAGTACAGAAAAGCAAACATGAGTAATAGGACTATGACTACCTCTACTATAATAATGATAGTGTCTTTAAACCCAAGACATCATCAATGACATTCAATGGAATAAAAGTTTCAGCGAAATAACAAAAATTGTCAGATTGAAAGTTTTCTGGCTACATGCTGTTTACAAGAGACAAATTTCAACAAACGTGTACAAAATTGGAAAGTAAAAATATGGAATAATAACATCCATTTAAAAAACAAATAATACTGTTACATCTATATTAATATCAGTCAAAATATACTTTAAAGCAAGAAGAATTGCTGTCATTTGCTATCACAAGCATATGTGTTTTAGAAAACAAAACACTACAGGGTTTAAGAAACAGTAAAGTTAGGGGCACACCAATTGTAAAGTCGGTCATTGAAATATAAAATAATGAGAACCTGATAAATTTCACTGCAGCACCTGACACATGTTAAGTGGTTGAAAATTATATAAATGCTGTTCTCTGTGTGTGGGGTGATATGTGTATGATGTCTGTGTGTGTTTTTCTATATGCCTTATTTCAAGGTTTTACTCATTCAATGTTTTTCAGGGACAATGGTGCAGTTTTACTCATTCAATGTTTTTCAGGGACAAAATACATATATACAAACAAAATTCACATTTTCATACTTTCTTCATGTTTTCTCCTAATACATATGCTTTGTATATGTATTGAAAACTTGAAAATTCAAGTTTTCAAAAACAGAAATTATAGCAGAAATGACCATGGTTGTTATCTAAAGAGGGGGGCTTCAAAATGGAAAAAAAGAAAAAGAGAAAATATTCTATAAGCCAGAAAAATAAAATAACTCAAAACATATACATATTAATATATGCACAAATCTACAACCATAAACAGAAAATTCAGAGTCATAGTGAGATAAAAAACATACCTCTCATAGTCCTTAATTTTTATAAAGCAGACAAAAAGTAAATTTTCTTAAAAGATTGGCTTAACATGATTAACATGCTATAGTCAAAACACAGAGAACAGGGCAGTCTACTGAAGAATGCATATTTTAAAAAAAAAACACAGAATATTTAGGAAAATTCACCTTTAATACAGAGCTATAAAATAGTCCACACAAATTCTGAAGAGTGGAGGCTATACAGAGCCTATTCGCTTTTGATCATGTTATTATGCAATGAAATAGATAATTACACAATGCAATAAAATAGAAAATTCTAATAAATTTAGTCATTAAGAAAAAATTTTTAATTAACCATGGGTTAAAGAATAAAATATCTTATGCCAACTCCTAATGAAATATACACACATATGCACACACATAAAATTTTTTCATGCACCAAATAAGTACCAATAAGTACTTAGAAGGTAGCTACATTTAAATGTATAAATGCATATATTGGCGATGAAAAAAAGCTACAAACTAATAGAATGATCATCTACCTCAAAAAGTGAGAAAAATAAATGACAATTAGGAAGACTAAGACAGGAAGAGACAGACTCAAAAGAGAATTAGACATACAAATAAATTATTATAACAAGGAGGATTAAACAAGAATGAACAATAGCGACAAAAAACAGCAAAATTGTAAAAATCAAAAAGAAAGGAAAGGATAAAAATAATTTAAGATAAAATATCAAATATTGAAGGCAGGCAAAAAAGACATGATATATGTGTAATAGATTCACTGAAAAAGAAAAAGAAAACAAGAGTATAGGACAAATCTTTAACATAAACTATTTCCTGAAATCTAATAAAAGAGATTTGAAAATACATATTGAAAGATCACATGGTGTACCTAAGGAAATTAAATCAGATTGACTAAAACCAAGACATATTCTACCAAAATTACTGAATCTTAGAGAAGTCTTTTGGCATCTGGGGAAATTACATGCTCAGACTTTTCTACAGGAAGTTCTTATTCCAGAAGAAAATAGAATAACATGTATAAGATACTCATGGAAAGAAAATATAAACCAAGGACTTACCTCCAACAAAATTCATGTTCAAGTATACAACAGTGCTATCAAATATTGTTAAAAATCTACTGTCAATTTGTAAAAGTTGATATACTTTTATAAGTTATATGCTTTCATGTACTTTTTTATAAGAGTTTATACAATTATTACCCTGAATGCTTTGTAAGGATATGTGTCAGAGAACAAGCTTCACACAACCAAGACAACAATAAAAATTATGATTGGTGGTGAGCATTCAAGAACCTTGGCCACTTTGCCTAATGAGCACCAAGTGAAGTTTGGATTTCTCAAGCAGAAGACACATGGGGCTAGAGAGGATGTCATGGGTAGGTGGCAGACTTACACTTGATGAATATTGGTATATTTAATGCCTCCTATGGCTCAGGAGCACTCTGTGCCTTGGATGCTTCAGGTATATTCAATTTATCAAGCATATTTAGTGTTCGCTTATTTTTTTCTTCCTTTTCATTTACATCCTTATTGACATCTAATGTGTTTCATGAGCTACCTGCTTCTTTACTTACGTTTATCTATCTTAATTGGTATGCTTGTCTTATATAACTGAATTTAATCTTCTTACATAAAACAAAAAGCACACATCAGAGAGAAACAACGGTGTGAATGCTAATATTTGGTGAAATTAGATAAAGGGTATATAGGACTTTATTACAAAATTCTTGTGACTTTTCAAGTCAGAAATTTTCCAAAATACAATGTTGACAGAAAATAATATAATTTCTAAAACTATAAAACTACACAGTAGAGAGTTGAACATTCCAGACAGAAGGAACTTTATGTATGTACAAAAGCCCCAAGACATGAAAGATCTCAGTTCTTTAGAGGGACCAAAATAAAGACAGGTGTGACTGAAACACAATTCAAATTGGGAAAACCTTCTGGGATCCACACGGAAGAAACATCTGTGCAGAAGGCTAGGTAGGCCTGGTAGAGCAAGTTAAAGATATGGAATCTTAAATAAATTAACCGATGAGCCACTGAAGAAATGCCAGCAGGGTGCCACAATGTGGTTACCATGACTTGAAGATCTCTCCAGATACCGTGTAAAGGAAGGTTAGAGGCTCTGCAAGATCAGGTGAGCACATACAATGGTGTTTACAGGAGTCCAGGACAAAGTTAGTGATGTCTGGGACTCTAGAAGTGACATTAGAGATGGGGAACAGTCAAAGATGCAATATGCATCTAAACAGATTTTGTAGTGAGAGTCAGCAAAATTTCTGTTGAAGGTTTGCACTTTGTGGGGACGGTGAGGTGACAGGCTGGATGTCCAGCTTTACAGATTTGGTGATGTCATTCACTGAGACTGGGTAGAAGGCTAGATTTTGAGAAAATATCAACTGCTTATTTTTTTCTCAGACACTATGCTAAAGCCCAAAGATACACTATTTGATGTTAAAGACTATATTATTAGCCTTATTTTACAGGGGAAGTAAAATTCAAAGGAAGTCCAAGACAGTGAATAATATCTATTTATATATCACATCTGTGTGAGTTCTAAAAGCTTTGTCTCCAACTGCTGTACTCTACAGCCTCTCAAAGAAGCATCTGTGCTGATTTGGGACAAAGGTGCTTACGTTTTCCACTACTTTTACAAAACTGAAAATCCATAAAGACACTTACATGCAATTTAAGGGTGCACATAAAGGATGAAAAGATGACAGGTAAAATGAGCCATCCTTTTGCTACTTGGAATTCTCTGGACCTGAAGTTGAAAGAGTAACTAGTGAAAGGAAGACTGAGTCTGTGCCCTCTGGGATTCCACGCTTGTTACTCACATACAGTTGCACACCTAATAAGGACAGGTTGGTCAGTGATTGACCACATATACAACAATGGTCCCACAAGATTTTAATGGAGCTGAAAAATTCCTATTGCCTAGTGATGTCATAGCTCTCATAATGTAGTGCAGTACATTATTCACATGTGTGTGGTGAAGCTTGTGTTAACAAACCTACTGAACTGCTAATTTTATAAAAGTACAGCACATGCAATTATATACAGTGTGTCATATTTGATAATGATAATATAAGACTATGTTGCTGGTTTATGTCTGTGCTATACTATACTTTTCATTGCTATTTTAGAATGTATTCCTTCTACTGATTGTAGACCCTGACCCAGCGATGGATGAATAAGTGCACTCAGACCCAGATATCCTGTGAAAGAGCAGGCTTAGGGGTCTGGGCCACTCACAGAGTCAGCAGCCATGGCTCTTACTAGCTGGTGCTCTGGGTATCTATTCAGTATAGATTTAATGACAGAGGCTTTGAGTCAACACACTTGTGGAATGATTCAAGGCCAGGTTCTGAGGCCTAAAGCAAACACCATTTGTGGGTAATAACATTGTTGACCCCCTGAGTAGAGAGCGGTCATGTATCCATGGATGTTCAAAGGTCAGTCTTAGGATCACATGAGTAAACAAGCTGTTTAGATAAACTCCCCCACATTCCTTTGTACCTACTTCTGCCTAACTGCCTCTGGGTAAGAACTGACACCTTTGGCTCATTGCTACCCAAGGTTTTTGCAAAAAGCTCCCAGTTTTCCAAGAAAGTTTGTGTCTATTTTATTATTTTTCCCACCACCTTGACTGAATCCCTACAACTGATAACAAAAAAAAATTAGCTGTAAAACAGCCTCAGGCAGATCCTGCAGGTGGTGTTCTAGAAGAAGGCATTGTTATCATAGGAGACGACAACTCCATACATGTTATTGCCCCTGAAGACCTTTCAGTGGCACTAGATGTGGAGATGGAAGAGAGTGATACTGGTGATCTTGACCCAATGTAGGCCTAGGCTAATGTGTGTGTTTGTGTTTTGCTTTTTTAACAAAATTCTAAAAAGTAAAAAAACAGTAATAATTAAAAGGATTCTTGAATAAGAATATAAAGAAAGAAACTACTTTTGTGCAGCTGTATAATGTGTTTTTGTTTTAAGCTAAGTGTTATTACAAAAGAATCAAAGAATTAAAAAAATAAAGTTTATAAATTAAAAAAATAACAGTAAGCTAGGGGAAATGACAGTCAGCTTTCTTTACTATGGAAGAAAGAAAAATATCTTTTTATTTGCTTAGGGTAGTCAAAGTGTACCATGTTGATAGAGTCTACAGTAGTGTAAAGTCCTAAGCCCTCACATTTACTCACTGGCTCACCTAGAGCAACTTCCAGTCCTGCAAGCTCCATTCACGGTAAGAGGCCTAGATGGGTGTAACATTTTTAAAATCTTTTATAATGTACTTTTTTATTTTTTGTTTTATTTTTTTGAGATGGAGTCTCGCTCTGTCACCAGGCTGGAGTGCAGTGGCATAATCTTGGCTCACTGCAATCTCCACTTCCCAGGTTCAAGCGATTCTCCTGCTTCAGCCTCCAAGTAGCTGAGATTACAAGTGTGTGCCACCACACCCAGCTAATTTGTGTATTTTTAGTAGAGACAGGGTTTCATCATGTTGACCAGAATGGTGTCAATCTCTTGGCCTCATGATCAGCCCACTTTGGCCTCCTGGGGTGCTGGAATTACAGATGTGAGCCACCATGCCAGCCTATACTGTATTTTTACTGTGCTTTTCTATATTTAGATACCCAAGTACTTACCATCATATTATAACAGCCTACTGTAATCAGTACAGTCAAATGCTGCACAGGTGTGTAGCTTTGGAGCAATAGGCTCTACCACATAGCCTAGCTGTGAAGTAGGCTACACCATCTAGGTTTGCGTATGTACACTCTGGTATTTGCACAATAACGAAATACCCTAAGGACTAATTTCTCAGAACACATCCCCATTGCTAATCAGCACATGACTGTGTATAATACTCTGGAGACCCAGGAGAGCCAAGTCAGACGTTGGTCAGGAAGTGAAGCAAGGATCCTGAAGCCATTTTTGCTGGGTACTGCTTGCTGCTCAGGATCCAACCACAACCGTCTCTGATAAAACTATTAGGCAGTGGTCACTCCTCAAAGCAGTTTTTAACATTACATTCCCAGAGTACCAGCATTGCCACTGTGTAACAACACATTCTCATTCTCAGAAAAGCCTCCATGTTTCACTCGTGTCCCTTATGCCTTTAGCAGTGCGTTCTGACTATGTATTTTAAGGTATCATCAGACCTGTGGTTCTTGTTTTTAAGGGCTGCTTCCAGTTTCTAGATTCCCATGGACAGGCATACACAGATACCTCCAGCCGGGGCTGGCTATGCAACAAACTAGCTATTCTCATGTGAAATCTCTTAAAATTATCCCCTAGCATCCAAACTAAAGCATTTTATGAAACAATACTTCTGATTATACTGCAATAATAACGAGATGCAATTATATCATCTCTAACTAGAGTTTGATATTTTGAGATTTAAGCTGCTGATTATTTTCACATGCAAAAGAAAGCAACACAACCATGTGAAACTGTGGAATATTTAGAAGGCCAATTTAAAATTGTTTACACCTAATGAGGGACTGATCAGCACTATGTCCACATTGCATATTAAATGTGTGAGACTATTGCGAACACTTGTCATAATTTCATGAGCTGTAAATGTATTTCGCACATAAAACACAGGAACTTCAGCACTGAAGAGGGTAAATGAGTAGATGGAGTTTGTTTTATAAAGTGATTTAACTATAAATAAATTTTGAAATAACACTTTCATTGCAACTGTAAAAAGTGTGAAGAAGACAGAAACATTGTGTTTATAATACTCCAGAAACATGGCAAAACAAACTACTTCAGACCAGAACAATAAATGAGCCCTTGCCAACTCATAAGAGACAGAAAAATTGGAAACTATACATGACCACAAAATATTCATACATTTGACACACATTTTTTGGTTTACTAGGAAGTTGATTAAGTTACTCTTTAGTCATTGGTTTTGCACCTTAAACTCTTAGAGAGAATGAGATTTTAACACAAATAACTGAGACCTGAATAAAAGACCATGAAATTCAAATGCTGACTCTGCAACATCTTGCTATATGACCCTGGAAAAATAATCAAACCTTCACTTATGATGTCCGCAAAAGATAGTTTTAAACGCATTTAAAATTCTAAAATATTAAAGCCGGAAATAGACCCTAGGAATCATCTAATACCTATGTTTTGCAGAGCAGCAAAGTGAAGCCCAAGAGTTAAGATGCTATTTATACCTGGATATTTTTCCTGATTCCCACTTTTTCAACTCACCAGCAAGGATTTGAATAGAATAAAATAATTTAAGAAAATAGAAGAATATATATATAATTAAAACTGTCATTTATTGAGATCCCCTTAGAAGAGTGGTACTTTACATGCATCATCTAATTTAAGGCACTCTATACCCACTTTTTAATTTTTCAGATTAAAAATTTTTTTAAAAAAAAGCTCAAAGAAATAGCTTACTTATATGTATACAGTAAGTTGGTGTCAAATTTGAAATGTTAAATTTTTCTACCCGCACATGGTCTAGTGGTCTAAAAAGTCACTCAATCTGAGACTTCCTCAAAACCAGATTTGAAAATCGATGCTTACTTCTACTTATATGTTCATAGTAACATTATTCATAATAGCTAAATAACAGAAGAAAGCAAATGTCAATCAACTGATGAATGGATAAATGTGATATACCCATATAACAAAATATTACTTATCAATAGAAAGCAACGAAACATTCATCTATGCTATAGCATGAATAACTCTCAAAATACAGTGCTAACTAAAAGAAGCCAGTCACAAAAGGCCACATAATGTGCAATTCTATTTACATGAAATGTCTAGAATAGTCAAGTCCCTAGAGACAAAATTGGATTTCTGATTGCCTAGGGCTGAGGAAGGTGAGAAAGGTATAAGGAGTGGCTGATGAGGGTTACAGGGTTCTTTGGGATGATAAAAAAAAAATTAAAATTAAATTAAGGTGATGATTACACAATGCTGTAAATATACTAAAAACATTTAGTTGTATATGTTGAATAGGTAAGTTTTATTATCTGTGAATTATATTTAAATAAAGCTTTTAAAGCATTAATGCTTATGATCGTTAGGTAATGGTAACAAAGATCCCTTTCAGTTTATCAACTATCATACAAAGTGACCATAGACAGAATACCAGGAAGTCTCACTACTGAATATATCAGCCTTATATTTGTATAGTTGACTACTAATTTTCTCTCTTATTGTCCAGCTTAAATTAACTTTTGTGGAAAGTGTGAAGTGACTTTTCAGTTGCTTTTTTCCCATATGAATAATCAAGAGTTCTGGAAATATTTGTCGAGGGGAAATAAATTTTCCAATTTCTTCTCTTGGCTTCTTTGTCAAAATTAATTAGCTGTATGATGGGTCAATTTCTGGATGGACTCTTCGTTCTGGTCATATGTTGCAAGCATTATTACAATATAATGTCTTGATTACTATGGCTGTAGAGTAAATATTGAAACTAAGAATATTGTTCTTTCTCTTCTTGTTTGGCTACACCAAGCCCTTTGTTATTCTGTATAATTTTCATAATCAATGTCTTAGCTTATCCAAAAATGTCTTCTGGGATTTTGTTAGGGTTTCTCTATTATCTATAGATTAATTTGAGACAGCAACTTTATAAAACTGTTCCATTTTTCAATTCATGAACATGGTATATCTTTCTATTTATTGAGGTCTTTAATTTTTTTAGTCAAGGCTTTACAGTTTTGTCATTTTCAATATTGAGGATTTGCATTTTAATTATATTTCTAAATATGCATTTTCATGCAATTTGCTATAAATTTTATTTTATTTTTCATTTGCTGTCAGAATAAACAAATATGAATAGGTTTTGTGTATTTACACAATTAGCTCTAGAAATTTACCTGTAGATTCCTTATCATTTTCCAAAAAATATTTATGTCATCTTTAAATACAGATAGTTTTATGTCTCCTTTCATGGGTGTTCTATTTCCCTTTTCTTGCCTTACTACACTGGGAATGCCATCCAGTATACTGCTGAGCAGAAGTGGTAAGAAGGGTTATTCTTGACCTATTTGCCATCTTAAAAGAAAAGTGCCTAATAATTCACCTTAACCATAGATGCTTTATAAATGCTACTCATTATTTAAATAAGTTTTCTGGTATTCCTAGTTTGTGGGGACTTTTTTAGCATGAATGGGTTCAATTTTGTCAAATAATTTTTCTGCATTTATTGAGATATATTATTTTTATACTTTATGTTGTTAATTTATTAAATTATCTTGGTTTTCAAATCTTCAACTAACCTTTCATTTCTGAAATAAACTCTAGTTGGCATATTACTAATTTTACATATGGCTTTATTTAACTTGCAATTATTTTGTAATGCATTTTTTTCTTTTGTCTAAGTTCAGGAAGAAGCATGACTTATAATTTTCTTTACCTACAATGTTTTGGTGGAATTTTGAACTAGAGTATTTTTGTCTTCCTAATATAAGTTCTGAAGCAGAGTATCATCTTCTATTTCATAAGAGTGTACGTATTTTTCAACCTTAAGTATTTAATAAATTGATCCAGTGGAACTATCTGTATTTGTGTTTTTCTTTGCAGATTTTTATTGGAAACTGAATTTATTTAATGGATTTACACCTATTTTACTTCTCAATTTCTTCCTTAATCTATTTAAATAATTTCTGAATAAATTGGTCAATTTGATTAATTTGTCAAAGTCATTGTTTTAATGTTGTTTGTAATATTACTTTATTATTTTTGAATATCTGTTGTATCTGTAGTACTGTCACTTAAACCATTTTCAATATTGAATATTGATAATTTATGTTTTTCTCTTTTACCCCCTTTGTTTAGTATTGCTAGATTTTTAAAAATAAATTTTATTAATATTTTAACAGAATCAACTTTGGAGGTTGTTATTTTGCTCTATAATTTGCCTTTTTAAAATTTATTTCAGTTTTTCTTCTCTTTCTTTTTTTCTAAATACTTTGGCTTAAAAGTATAATTACTTTGGTTATTTTTTCTAACTTTTAGAGGTGGAAATATATTATTGATTTAAAATATTTTCTGTCTTTTATGAATTTCTCATTCTGTAATTTTTTCTCTACTTTTAGCTACTGCCCATATTTATATTTTTATTACCCTTTAAGTTTTTATATTCTGTGAATTCATTTTGAACTATAACTGATAAATAAATGTGGTCTTCAGTCTCCAAATATTTGTATCTTTTCCAGATATCTAATTTCTGTTGATTTATAATTTCATTTCATTTTAATTAAAGAAAAAACACTATTTCTTGTATGTGCTGGAACCAGCTTGTCATGGCTTGAGAAAGCCAGTTGTTACACATTCAGAATTTTAGCAAGCTTAAAATTGGACATGCCATGGAAAACTGAAAACATTTCAAATCAGGAAGCTTGTTTCATTTGGTTTTCAAACAGCTGGTTTATATGTATCAACAATGACCCTGATATTTCAGTCTTTTAAATTTGTAAATGTATTTTATGACTCATGTGGTCAGTCATTATCACAATGACTTTCAACTTGAAGAGAATGTTTAGTCTTCAGTTACACATGTGTGTGTGAGTATGTGTGTATAACTTTATAACTGAAGACTTTATATATAACTGAAGACTATATATATATATGATAGATATATATGATGTGTGTATGTTATATGTATGTCACTGGTTGACATGTTTTCAGATCTTCCACATATGGATCATTTGGAGACTAAATATTAAGAGAAAATATTAGAATTCCAACAATGCTTATGGATTTTTCCATTTCTCCCTTTAATTTTATCATTATGTTCCTCTTTATTCTGCTTATATTTGAAGTCTAGTTTGATATTAATAGAACCATGTAGCTCTATTTGCATGAAATAATTTCAATACCTTATATCCATTTGTGTCTTTCTAATTAAAGTGTCTACTGTGGACAAAATATATTCAGAACTTGCTTTTTGGTACATATTCTGAAAATTTCTATCTTCTAATTGAAATGTCACATCCTTTTATATTCAATGCAATTATTGGTGTGTTTTGCTTTATGTCTATTATCTTGCTGTTTGTTTTCTTCGTCTGCCTTTTTCCTTCTGTTCTTCTGTCCCCACTTAATTTCATGTTGGTATTTAATTTAATATGCAATTTTAATGTCTCCACAAGCTACCCATCTTTATACATATTCTTTTGTCAATACTTTTTCACCAGAATTTAACTGACGGCATTTGTCTGCAGTGTACTCCTGTGGTGGCAGTGGTTACAGTATTTCTATATCTTACTTCTTTTTTATTTCTGATGAAAAGATTTTATATCTATATATGTATATATAGATAAAGAGAGATTTTCTATATATATATACTTAAAATTAGCCAGCCAGACTCAGTTTAGAAAAACCCAATATTCCTGGGAACATCTAAAGCGTCATAATCAGTAGCCAGTTCAACACAGGCCTTCTTCTCTCCATCATACCTGATCAGGGTGCTGACCTTGATCGTGTCTATGACATAGCACTTCTTCACAGCCGGTTTGATCTGGCGCTTGTTGGTTTGATCATCCACAATGAACGCAAGTGTGCATGTGCGTTGTCATCTTCTGTCTTCTTCATGGCAGACTCAGTGGTCAGTGGGAACTTGAGGATGGCATGGTGGTCATGCTTCTTTCTCCTGGGAGTGCCCTTCCAAGGATATTTGGGCTACCTCTGGAATCATGCTGTCTTGGACCACAGGAATGTGGGTGATGTGTGCATTTTCTTCTGTGTGTGTGTGTGTGTGTGTGTGTGTGTGTGTGTGTGTGTGTGACTGTGGACACATTTCAGCGATGCTTTTTTGGCCTTCAAAGTCTTTGCTTTGGCTTCAGAATTAGGAGGGGCAGAAACATCCCTCTTTGCTTTCAGTACCATCTTGTGAAAGGGTCTGTATCTTATTTCTTTATTCACACAAATCACTTACAATGTCCAATAATTATATCTGTGGGAATTAAAATTTTGCTATGTATTTACAATATATGCTTTTGCTGGGTGTGGTGGCTCACACCTGTAATCCCAGCACTTTGGGAGGCCAAGGTGGGCAGATCACCTGAGGTCAGGAGTTTGAGACTAGCCTGGCCAACATGGCCAAACCCTGTCTCTACTAAAAATACAAAAACAAACAAACAAAACATTAAGCAGGCGTGGTGGTTCCCTGTAATGAGAACTACTAGGGAAGCTGAAGCAGGAGAATCGCTTGAACTTGGGACATGGAGGTTGCAGTGAGCTGAGATCTCACCACTGCAGTCCAGCCTGGGCAACAGAGTGAGACTCCATCTCAGAAATAAAAAAGACTCACAATATATGTTTTCTAAAACATTTTTTTGTAAAAACACTCTTTAACATGGCTACATGCACATTGCCCTACACGCAGTGGGTGCTCAAAAAACTTCTGGTGAATGAAGAAAGGTTAAATGAAGGAATGTGTACTAAATAACCCCTTGATTTTTCAACATGTAATAAGCAAGAGTGAGAATGAGAATGTTACAGGATGTTTAAAACAAGCCATTTCCCAAACTGTGTTCATAACGGTCTCTTGAATATTGTGTATCCTGAATTTTGTTATCTTTTATGAAATGCCCGAACTTAAAGGTTTCAGTGCTTATGGCAAGACACTGTTGCTTAGCCTCTCACCAGGGTGCTATTCCACTCTGATCTCCTTACCTGATGGACAGTGTAATAGGAGGCGGGTAGGGACAGCAAACAGAAATAAAAAAGTTCACCATAGTGAACTTTATGTTAGACTTAATCTCTCTCTCTTTTTCCTCTTTGTCCTTTCTCTTCTTCTGTTTCAGGAATTCAGAAGTTGAGAGGTAAATGTCACAGACATCAGTCAAGAGAGGTTTGCTTTGTTGTCCCTGAGTCAGTAAGAGGCCACTCTCGAATCTCACAAGCTTTCTCCTAATATCCAAAGTTTCCCACAGACCATTGATCAATCAGCATTTCGACTCAGGGAGGCTAAAATTATTGCACTATCCACAATAGGGTTTATGAAATTCATAAAGCCCAACGAAATGACAGTCAAACTGTTAGACATTCCACAAAGGCTAATAGTTCAGGTGCAGTTTCAGATGCTTGATGCATGCAGAGTGCCTTTGGAAAGTAGCTTTCTCCTCATGAAAGAGAAGAGAATCCGAATGATCATAAATGCTTCCTGGCTTAGTTTATTCTTTCCCACTGTGTGGATATAGGAGGTGGTCCCTCCAGATGCACGAATACATGCCTTTAGATCTCCTTGTGGACCCTCCAATAGGCATGTTTAGCAAGACAGTAATATGAGACGGAAGTTCCTAGGAGAGTTCAAGACTGAACGCATAAATACATGAATGCTTAGATTCCATAGAATAACGTATGTTAACCCTGTGAGCAAATGGAGAAGGGAACAGAAGCCCCACATATAAATATTGGTACTCCAACATTTAATGGTTGATGATGATTTCTGTTAGTAGGCTAAGAAAGAGTGGAGAGTGGAAAAGGAGAAAAATTATGTATTTTGAATAATGCATTCTACAGGCTGCAAATAAAGCGTTTCAAAAAGGAGGGAGTATGAACTGTGTTAAGGACACTTGAAAGGTGACCAAAGATTGCTCTGAGAATTGTCCTTAGCTCTGGCCATGTGGAAAGTGCTGATGACCTGGGAAGGGGTAGGTGAGAACTGAGAGGCCCACAAGCGTTAATACAAGAGAGGAGAAGAGGTGTGGATAAGTGGAGATTCAGGCCACGAGTACAGACACTACTTTATAGATTTTTTTTTAAGGAGAACAAAGAAATTGAGCGAGGGGCAGAGAAACATATGGAACCCAAGAACAGCATTTACAACTAACTTAAATATTTGTTAAGATAGGGTATATTACTGCACGTTAGTTTGTTGATGAAAATAATCTACTAAGGAAGGAAAAAATGACAAAAATACATAAGAAGAAAAAAATTGCTAAATGAATGAAATGAGTAGGCAAGAAAGAATTTAATCTAGTACATAGATGGAAGTATTGATATTTGCTAAAATTTATAGAGTTATATATCTGACAATGAGTGATTGAAACGCTTTACATAAACAAATTTCCCCAAGACGTGAAGTGCTATTTGCAGTGATTATTTACGGTATTTTGTAGTTAAATCTTTCTAAAAGTGATTATATATCCTATTGTCTAATTTATTTTTGCTCTTAAATGATTCAGGATCCCTAATATGAACATAATATAACATAGACAATGCAGATAGTAGACTAATGCATTATTTTTCTCTTCAAATTATCTTTGTAATAATCATAGCCATTGTTTTAACTTGAAAGATACTAGAAGTTTTTTACATTATAGGGAATGAATGAATTGGGGTAGACAAGAATTGAAGCTACACAGTAATTAAAACAGAGAATTTTGAAGATAAAGAATTATTAACTACATACAGGGGATTAAATGTTGAGAAAAGATAGGATAGAACATTAAAAAAATGCCTTAAGACTGAGAGGAATATCCAAGTATGAGACAAAACCTGGAAGGCACTCCTCGCCACGCTGGGATTCATGCCTCACTGAGGGGAAGGTGTAGTTGAGGTCCATGGATGGCAGGAAGCTCACGACTTCCTCAGGCTTCCCCAGGCATCCTTCCCTGGGTTCCCCCTAAGCTGACCTGAGCTGGCAGGCAGGCCTGGTAAGCTGGAAGCCTTCTCTTGGAGTACAGGTGGGCTGAGGTTGGTTGTATCAAACCAATGGGCTACAAAGACAAGGAGGAAACCCTATGCCATGACACAGGCTGGCTGAGATTGGCAAGCAGACAGAACTGACATCTTCAGAGGAAGTCAAAACTGTGAGAAAGAACTGGCAACAGGAAAAGTGAGTGTCACTGCCTGTCCCTCGGTGGAAGCCACATGAAGGTACCTGGGGAGCATAGCAAAGCATCCTTTACCTACAGCGTCCTCCAGGGTTTGCCACTGGTAAGGAGACACAAGCAGGACACAAAAGGGGAAACGTGGGGCTGAGAGGTCGTCAGTCCTCTGACGACTGGTGCAGACACTATTTTAATTGATTTTAACTTTCTTTTTTTGTAGTTGAAGCTGTCATAACATCCTGTGTGGGCGCCACAGATTATCAGTCCAATCTTGAATTTTTCTGGTCAAATAAAATTTTTATTGGGCAGGGTGGCTCACATCTGTAATCCCAGCACTTTGGGAAGCCGAGGCAGGTGGATCACCTGAGGTCAAGAGTTTGAGATAAGCCTGGCCGACATGGCAAAACCCCATCTCTACTAAAAATACAAAATGAGCCGAATGTGGTGGCACACACCTGTAATCCCAGCTACTCAGGAGGCTGAGGTAGGAAAATCGCTTGAACCCGAAAGGTGGAAGCTGTAGGGAGCTGAATTGCACCACTGTATTACACCTTTCCAAGACAGAGACTCCATCTCAAGAAAAAATAATAATTTTTACATTTTTAAGAAAGGAAATGAAACAAAATGGTGGTATTTAACAGGCATAAATAGTCATTTAAGTCACAGCCTACCATATTAAGCTACCTTAAAGTATTTGTAAGACATTTCAATAACTAGAGCAGTGATCCCCAACCATTTTGGCACCAGGGATTGGTTTCCTAGAAGACGATTTTTCCATGGACCAGGGAGTGGGAAGGTTTTGGGATGATTCTAGTGCATTATATTTATTGTGCACTTTATTTCTGTTGTTATTACAATGTAATATATAATGAAATAATTATACAACCCACCATATTGTAGAATTGATGAGAGCCCTGAGCTTGTTTTCCTGAAACTAAGTGTCACTGGCTGTCCCTCGGTGGAAGCCACATGAAGGTACCTGGGGAGCATAGCAAAGCGTCCTTCACCCGCAGCATCCTCCAGGGTTTGCCACTGGTAAAGGAGACACAAGCAGGACACAAAAGGGGAAACACGGGGCTGAGAGGTTGTCAGTCCTCTGAAAACTGGTGCATACACTATTTTAATTGATTATAAATTTCCTTTTTGTATTTGAAGCTGTCATAACATACTGTGTGGGTACCACAGATTATCAGTCCAGTTGTGAATTTTTCTGGTCAAATAAAATTTTTATTGGGCATGGTGGCTCATGTCTGTAATCCCAGCACTTTGGGAGGCTGAGGCAGGTGGATCACCTGAGGTCAGGAGTTTGAGACCAGCCTGGCCAACATGACAAAACCCCATCTCTACTAAAAATACAAAAGGAGCTGAGTGTGGTGGCTTTGATGGGAAAGAGTGACAGATCATCAGGCATTAGAGTCTCATAGGAATGCACAACCTAGATCCCTCAGGTGCACAGTTTACAATAGGGTTTGCACTCCTAGGAATGAGAACCTAATGCTGCCACTGATGTGACAGGAGGTGGAGATCAGGTAGTAATGTGAGCCATGGGGAGCAGCTGTAAAAACACACGAAACTTTGCTCACTGGCCTGCCACTCACCTTCTGCCATGGACCCATAGTTCATGGTCTGGGGGTTGGGTATTCCTGAACTAGAGCATTATACTGTACTTCTCTAGAAAATGAATTTTTATAATGACCCTATTGTATACAAATTCACTAAATTTAAGCAGCTTCTCTGTCTAAACAAGTAATATGAACCACCTCCTCAGGAAGAGAATATATGAGACATATGTTATCTATTTCATCATGGAAAAATTATTCTGAGAATAACGTGACCATACAAACAATGACATAAAATGGCATACTTCGAATCAGATCATCTTCAGTCATAATCCTGTGCTATTCAAGTATCTCTGCTTAGTATATTTAGTAAGAATCTATGGCGCAGGCTCCTTGGATACTGTAGTCATTATGTAACATATCGTTTTTCCTTACTTTCTGAGAATACGCTTTTCTATGAAACTTAAATACATTAAAATGAAGACTACTCTAATTTGCCAGTAGTACCTTCTTGGGAAAGGAAGTGTTAGCAGGCCTGAAATATTTTCTATTCCTTTACTTGTTTGAACTGTGGAAAGTAAGAAAAGAAACCTCATCAAATCCCCTTACCAGCATACTAACGACATAGCTACAAGGAAATACACTAAGTATTTATTTCAGTGTTACTTCTGGAAAATATGAATGTTTATGAAACTGTCAAACACAAATGAGACATCCATACCTCAAGAGTTTTGTCTTTTATAAAAGGACATATTGAAATGAAGTAAGAAATGGCTATCTCAAAATACTCTTCTCACCTCTTGTGCCCTCAATTCACAAATTCACACCCACATTGGTCAAGCAAGTGATTGTACATATTGATTCAATGTTACAATTTGTCACAGGAGCTTAAAACTATTAGAGTCTTGAATTTTGATTAACTTTAATTCAAACATAAAACCGTAGTTCTTTAAAGGGTAAATGATTCTTCTGTTCTGGTATCCCTTTCCAATTTCCATTTTGTTGAACTATTTACTTGGTTCTTTAATTTCTAATGCAGATGCTTTTATAAGAAAATTACAATATTATTAGGCAACACTGCAGTAAGAGATTATTGATCCTCTTCACCAAACCACCAGACATTTCACTAATAAGTAATTAAATTGAAATTCATCAATAGAGTTTCTGAGCCAAAATATCTCAGTTACTGTAATAACTTGACTAGAGATCTCTGTTTATTTGGGCTGTTATGTTTTAAATTACGGTCTCAGCTTTAATAAAAGCATCAAAACTTTTAAAAAACTTTTATTCATTAATTATATTTATTGATTTACTTAAAAATTACTGCATAGAGACCACAATTAAGTTAAGGTTATAGTTATTTGAAAGGTCTTGCTGACTATTTATGTATAAAATAAGCCAGAATGACTTAGAAGGATACCTGATTTTAAAATGAGGCATAATGAATATTAAATACTTTTTCTCACAAATATTAAATGTGGGCAAATTTATAATCAATTTTAAAAATAATTATTTCCAGTAAAACGCAAAATATATACCATTCTCATGTGTGATACTCAAAGTTTTATTGCATTCCTTTCCTCTTGATGAAATATGGCATATTAATTTCTGATATACTGCATTTTTCTTCATTTACACATTTGCTCTGTTCCTTATTGCCTGCAGCTGACCTCTAAGGGGTTCAACACATTGGAATGGCATAGAACAAAATCTGTGATGTATTAATGTCTATGAGGATGTTAGCACCACAGGCTGAGATCAGCTATTCTACCAGCTGCATGATGACGAGCTTACTAGTTACTCTTTTTAAGCTTGCTTTTATTTTAAATGGACAAATAATAATTGTATATATTTATGAAGTACACTGTGATGTTTCAGTAAACATATACATCATAATCAAATCAGGGTAATTAACATACACACCACCTCACATGCTTCTTATGTCTTTGTCATGAGAACACTTTAAATCCACTCTTTTTGCTATTTTAACATATACAAGACACAAACTGTAGTCATCAAGCTATGCAACAGGACCTGTTCCTCCCTTCTCACTGATTCTCTACAGTTTGACTAAATCTCCCTTCTTCTCCCTGCTGCAACCCTCTTCTCCTCTCCTCCTGCGTGTGATAACTACCATTCTACCCTCTACTTCCACAAATTGGGCTTTCTAGATTTCACATAGAAGTGATATTGTGTGCCTCACATATCTTTCTGTGCCTGGCTTATTTTACTTGGCAGAATGTCCTCTAGGTTCAGCCATGTTGTCGCAAATGACGGAATTTCCTGCTTTTTAAAGGCTGAGCAATATTCCACTATGTAGTTCTTTCAACAGCTTTTCTTGACACCTGAAGAAACTTGGTGGTAAATCTAACTGAATCAAATTTTTTAGATCTTATAGTCACAGGAGCAAAATTATTAATATGTAACACTTTAATTTAATATCACCTAAGGCAAACATTAGAGATATTTTGAAAGAAAGAGATAAACTCTAGAGACTTATTTAATTTTAAATTCAAAATGATAATCACTTTATTCATCTGCCTATTTATTTTTTAAGCAACAACCATTTACTTAGGTCTTACTATGAGCTAAGCATAATATTAAAAATGTTGAAATGATGATGAACAAAGGCATTATTATTGCCATCCTGAAACTGAGTTTTCAGAAGGAAAGATAGCCACTAATCAGATTATCAAAACATCCCAAAATAAGTAAAACTACAACTTTGCCACTTTGGATGAAGGAATGATGTATTTGATAATGACTGTGTTATATAGACGGATTTGACCTAATCCAGAAATTTAATAAGGTTCCTTTAAAGTTATTATGATTAAGAATTTTACTAGGGAGAGACAGTTATTCAATGCTTTAAAACAGAAGAATAGATAGTCATATATAACAACAACTGTAGATTGCCCAAAGAAGCTTGCTAGGTAGAGAAAATATACAATCTTCAAAGATGATAAACATAGAAACTAGAATAGGAAGACAGCAGTTGAGTGAAAGGTGTGGAAATCGAGAGAATTTACTGCAGGGAAAATGTGGCTATAAAGGAAAGAAGGTAGAAGAGTGGTAGCTGAGAGAAAACAGAGAAGATGAAGGGACTTGAGTTCTTTGAAGAATAATTGCAGACACTTGATCAGGTTTAAAAGCTCACAAGAAAATTAGAACTAAGATGTAGAAGTTGACTACCCAATAAAAGAAAAAAAAAGGATAACTGATCATGTAATTGCCCATTGCCTACCCTTTCAATTCTAAAAAGTCTACTTAAGCTGGCCAAATATTGCAGATTTTTATAAAAAGTTATAGGCTTACTCAGTTCTCAGATCCTCCATGTGGTTTCCTAGAACTCTTCTGCAATTACCTTTTACTCTCAAGGAACCTGTAAAAACCAGAGAAATTGTTGATTATTTTAGGCATTCTCTGGGTACATTGACATTCTTCATAGTGTTCAAAATATTCTTCTCATTCTTTGCAGATAAAAAAACAGCTTACCTGACATAAGAAGTTAGACATTATTTCCTACAGATTTTGTAGAGTTCCAGATTTTACCCTATGTTTGCATATGACTAGCTGCAATAAACAGGCTCTTATAGACCCTGAACTTCATAAACTTGGTGTCATCAGTTGGATTAGGAGACGCACTATCTTATATTTATAGTGAGATGGATTTATGGATTTTTCAGGATGAAAAAGAAGGTGATTTGAACATTCCATTTGTTGTAAAAAACGAACACATTTTTTTCTTTTTGGATGCAATATAATTTTGCAAAAAAGTGTATGGATGCTGATGCTTCTTCAAGAAATACAGATTCATTATGAACTAATGGAACAAAAATATGTTTTCTGAGGCCAAAAACAAAAAAAAAAAGGTTTTATCCAAATAATACCTTGCAAACAAAACAGAACTGTTTGACTTAGAATATACATGTCTACGATTGACTCCATTTTTATTTATTTTTAAATAAGTTTAGAATTACAGAGAGTTATTATCAAAAGCAATGCAGAGTTCACGCATGCCCTTACTTAACTTTTGCTAATGGTAAACATCTTACATAACCATGGAAAAAATGTCAAAGACTAAGAAATTATCACAGGTACAATTTATTCAGATTTCACCAGTTTTTCCTCTAATCTCCTTTTCCTGTTCTAGGATCCAATTTGGGATGCCACACAGTATTTCTGAGCTTTTATCATTTATCCCCCTCAGACTCCTCCAATCCAGGCATCTTTTTTGTTTGTTTGTTTCTTTTATTCTGTTTGTTTGCTCATGTGGAAGAGGGTAGGGCAGGAGGAAGGAGATGTCTTATAACCTAACATTTTGAAGAGTAGTACTGGTCAATTATTCTGTAGAATTCTCCTTAGTTTGGGTTAATCTGATGGTGACTAATGATTCAGTTGTGGTTATATGATTTTGACAAGGCTATCACAGCATGGAGGTGTCCTTCTTGGTTTATTATCTCAGGATGCATGAGATAAACATGTTTTTATTACTGGTAATAAAATTATTTCCTTTGTTAAGGTGTTGTTGCTAGATTTCTCCATTGTAAGATTATTTTCCTTTTGCAATTCATAAATATCTTGGAAGAGATCCTTTAGATTCTTTAAATACACTGCTTCTGTTCAAAGATTCACCTAGCAATTTTAGCATCCACCAGCGGATTTTGCTTGCAACAATTAGTACTGTAGAAGAGAGATCCAAGATGGCTGATTAACAACAGCTCAGGATTGTAGCTCCCAGTGAAAGCGCAGAGAGCGAGTGGATGCCGCACTTTCAGACGAATTTTTGTTGCCCACAGACTGGGAGATTCCTGGCGGAGGAGCCACACGGGTCACCAGCACGACTTTTTTGGCCAGCGCTATTTTGCCGGCACCCCGGCACGGCGCTTCTCGGTGTGGAGTATACAGGATGGGGTGCCCTTTGAGTCCGGCTCGGCTGGTCCCATCCCCACAAGGAGAACAGCAATTGGAAGCACTGGGGACTGAGAGTTTCACAGTAAGCACAGCTGAACCGGGAAGGTCCAGCTGTGCGGGGAAGGGGCGTCCGCCAAAGGAAAACTAAGAAACAGAAAAAACTTCATCACCGGGCGGAG
>CAUYLG010038886.1:0-10796 GCA_963573385.1 Cacajao melanocephalus
ATTAAGGATTTAAACATAAGAACTAACACCATAAAAACCCTAGAAGAAAACCTAGGCAAAACCATTCAGGACACAGGCATAGGCAAGGACTTCATGACTAAAACACCAAAAGCAATGGCAACAAAAGCCAAAATAGACAAATGGGATCTAATTAAACTCCAGAGCTTCTGCACAGCAAAAGAAACAATCATTAAAGTGAACCAGCCACCAACAGAATGGGAAAATGTTTTTGCAATCTACCCATCTGACAAAGGGATAATATCCAGAATCTACAAAGAACTAAAACAGATTTACAAGAAAAAATGAACAAATCCATTCAAAAGTGGGCGAAGAATATGAACAGCCACTTTTCAAAAGAAGACATATATGCGGCCAATAAATATATGAAAAAATGCTTATCATCATTGGTCATTAGAGAAATGCAAATCAAAACACATTGACATACCATCTCACACCAGTTAGAATGGCAATCACTAAAAAATCTGGAGACAACAGTTGCTAGAGAGGATGTGGAGAAAAAGGTACACTTTACACTGTTGGCAGGAGCGTAAATTAGTTCAACCACTATGGAGGACAGTATGGCGATTCCTCAAGGACCTAGAAATAGAAATTCCATTTGACCCAGCAATCCCATTACTGAGTATATACCCAAAGGATTATAAATCATTCTATTATAAAGACACATGCACACGTATGTTCATTGTGCCACTGTTTATGATAGCAATGACCTGGAACCAACCCAAATGCCCATCAATGATAGACTAGACAAAGAAAATGTGGCACATCTACACCATGGAATACTATGCAGCCATAAAAAAGGGGAGTTCATGTCCTTTGTAGAGACATGGATGAATCTGGAAACCATCATTCTCAGCAAACTGACACAAGAACAGAAAACCAAACACCGCATGTTTTCACTTATAGGTAGGTAATGAACAATGAGAAAACTTGGGCACAGGGAAGGGAACAACACTCACAGGACTAGTTGGGGGGGTGGAGGGGAGGGGAGGGACAGCAGTGGGACGGGGAGGATGGGGAGGGATAACACCAAGAGAAATGCCTGATGTAGGAGACATGACGGGAGGGGGATAGAGACAGCAAACCACCATGGCATATATGTACCTATGCAACAATCCTGCAGGATGCAGGAAGTGCACATGTACCCCAGAGCCCAAATTACAATAAAAAAAAAAAGACGGAGAAAGAAAAGGAGAGACAGACAGACAGAGACAGATAGAGATAAAGGTAGAGAGTGAAAAAGAGAAAGACAGGAAAAGACAGGCAGACAGACATGACAGAACAAGAGTGAGAAAAAGAGAGGGAAAAGAGAGAGAGAGAGAGAGAGGCTCTGTGTTACTTTGAAATATAAACAGGTCTCTCTTGGAACAAGAGATGCCCTCTGCCATGGAAATGGAGCATTTGGCCTGGGGGTGGTGAGTAAATAACCTTCACCCTGGGGGCTGATGACTGCCACAACATCCTTAGAATGTGAAGAGCTGAGGGGGTCCTCCTTCCCCTCTCATTCCAGTGACCAACTGTCTTTACCCAGAAAGCCTCACATGCAGTCTCCTGAACACACTTTGCCCACGGTGCCCAGCACCTCCGCAGACCCACACACTCAGTGCGGCTTGCTACGGCTGGGCACGGGAGCAATGCTCCATCAGCATTTATGCACTCCTGGGTCCCTTGAATCTGATGCTGCTGCAAAAAGCCCCAGTGACACGCTATTCCTATAACACGTAGCTAAACGGTACGAGCATGGCCTCTGTTTTGACTGAGGTCTCAACACTAGAAACCATACAATGGATGCATACACCTCCACGTCCTAAAATGAGGCAGGAGACCACCTGCATGGGGCAGGTGGAAAGCTGTGAGAACATGACACCAGCAGGTACCATGTTACAGCATCATCACTGTCATTATCATCACCATCGTCACAGTCACAATAAAGCTTTCTCTCGCCCATTTCTTTCTAATACTACCTTTGTCATGTTATAAATTATACTTGGGGCTTTTCTTAGTTTTCTAGTATTTCCATTCATAGTCGATTTGCTGCTAATAAAGATTGTTTTAATTTTTGTGGCTTTAAAATATGCTATAATATCAAGTAACATATGGCATACCTACTTTTTCTTTCACAAAGTGTTAGCCATAATGATGAAATTTTCTTCCACATAAACTTTGAAATTATTTTTTCAGGCTCAAAATATCACTGAGATTTATATGAATGGCATTAACATTTTAGAGTTATTTGGAGAATATTAATATAAAATGTTACTTTTCTCATACAGAAATATGGTAACCTTCTTCTTCAAGATCTCACATTTTGTTTTTCTAAAAAACAGAGGTTTTTATGATATTTATAGAGCTTTATATTTTGCTTCTCCTGTGATGTGTACTTTATACCATTAAATGATGTTACTCCATGACTAAATAGAAAAGTGAATAATTTATCTGTGTTTATTTTGTAATAAACCACTTTATTAAATTCTCTTTTTAGCCCAAATAGAATTGGTCATTTTTCTTGATTTTTCATGTAATAATTGTATTGACTGCATATAATAGTAATTTTGCTTCTTCTCCAAAACTTATACCTAATTTTATTTTAAACTTTCTGTTGATTTTTAAGATGCCTGTATAATGTAAATAATAAGTCACGCCAAGTGTCATTTGTCTATTTGTGATCTTAGCTGAAGCACCTTCTTTTGCAGGTTAAAGTTAATCATGTTTTTAATTAATAACGTTTTATTATCACTCTGGTATAAGGGACACACGTCCTCTGTCACGTACACCTCCTTGAAAGATGCTCAGATCTGGGTGTGTCAGTGCTTTTCATCTATGTTAATATGATTGTGTTCTTAGGGTGCTCCCTTTTAAATGCCATTTTATGTTTATGTCCATAGGAGTTTATGTGTAATTTATACTTAAGTTATGAAACAAAACAGTAAATGACCATTAGTGAAACCATCACACACCTGAAGAAACAGAACAGAACCATCCCAAGCCACCCTTTCTCTCATGTATCTCCCTACTTCATTCCTCTGCTTCCCACCCATATGGCAACAATTAGCCTGACTTTGAGGCTTATCTTGTACGTTTTTTTCCTAAACCCTTTTATCATCCTTGTATGCATCTCAAAAACACTGTTTTATTTGGGTTGTATTTAGACCTTATAAATGTGGATTCATGCTGCTTATCCTCACCCAAATCACTACAAAGAAGACTTTATTCCACTGCTTAGCAAGCCTTTTCTGCTGCTTTCAAGGACCTAAGGCAAAAACATCCCTGCCCAAATAAAATAAATAAATAAATGTTTATTGAAAATATTATTTCTCCCTCCTTATTTATGATTTGTATTTCCCATCCCCAATTTGTGAAGCATGTATGCAAAGTGCATTTATCTATATCTGTACTGAGAAGTTATTAAACACAGATTTTTATTCAAAATTACTAACCAGAAAAGTGTTCTCAATGGCCAGCTATGTAGTATTAAACTAAAATGTTTCCAGAGACCAAAATCAAATTCTGCATTTAAAAAATTTATTTGAAAAACATTTTACTTTTTGAACTGATGAAACTGCCATGTATTTGTATATATAGACCTAAAAGCAATTTCAAAAGAGAGTGTTGTTCTTAACCTTAATCAGCGTATGAACCACAAGATAAGACAGCATTTCTCATATTTTCCTGAAGCTTGTCAGCTTTCGGCAGCATGCTTTGCATGTTGTACACACGTAATCAGAAACTGTGCATCTATCAGAGAATTAGCTTGTGCCTAACCCATTTATTTTTCTAACTCCAGGAAAATTGACTTTGAAAACACTCCTATGCTGTATATATTTATCTGGCTAACTTGAAATATCTCCAATGCAGTTAGAGGTAATTTCATGATTATCACCTTTTTCAAGACCCAGAACTGCTCTTCCTGGGTGGGCTGGAGTGTGGGAATGCCACTCGCCCTTTGCTCAGGTCATCTGCCTGGGAGTCAGTTATTTTGATGTCTCTCTCTGAACTCCATGTCATCAGATTCCCAAGACACTGACTCAAAATACTCACTATTCCAAAAGTCTGCATTTCTTCCACTCTACGCCCTAGTCCAAGCCAGGCTCTCCTGTCATCGAGACCACTGCCACAGCCCCCTGATCAGTTCCTCTGCTTATGTTTCTCCCCATGCCAGATATTCTCTACTGGGCAGGTAGAACCATTCTTCATAGAACCAGATGGCATTTCTTTTCTGCCTCAGCACTCAATGCCTCTCCACCAGGGACACGTTAGAAATCCAAGTCAAACACTGGCCTACGCCCTGCCTGGTCTGCCCCTGACCGCGCCTCTCTAATCAGCCCTTTCTCTCTTCTCCCACCTTCAGATGAGGCCATGCTGGCCCCTGGTTATTGCCATGTCATGCTAAGAAGCAACATAATGTACAGAGAATTTCCTGAAGGCTCAGAAATTAATAGCACCAGTTTCCTTTGAAAATGAGGATACAAAGAGTAAAGAGAATTTGTAGAATACTTGCTCCAAAAAAAGTTAAATTATCAACTTTTGTCTCCACTCTACATAGGTAGGGTGTGATAATTCCACTTGTATCTTAGCAAAAGACTCAAAGTTTATTCTGGATAAAGGAAAATTTCTATGTGAGAAAACATGAGACGTAGTTTAGGTTGAAAGTATGTTACAGAAACATACAAATTAATAAATGTTAATAAAAGTGTTTTCTATTTAAAGATTACACTGAGGAAGCAATACAATACATAAAATAGTTAACAAACAAAAAAGCAAAAATCATCGTAAAATTTTGTAATACTAACAACAGAGTGCCCAAGAAGGTTTTAGAGAGAAAAGTAAGAAATTAGAATTATTTTCTAGGTCTAAAAGGGAATGCTAGAACCTGGGATACAATGGATCAATTCCTTAGACACTCTGAAAAAAACATAACTCCCAAACTAAAATTCTAAACCCAATCAACTGATCAAACAAGTGTAAGAGTGGGGTAAATAAATTTTCAGAAATTAGTCTCACAGAGGTACTGGAGAATGGGCTCACCCAAAACAAATAACTGAAGGAAAAGAAGGCCTGGAGTAGAAGAAATGCCAGACCCAATTAATACAGGGGAAGCCAGTTGGGCTCTTCAGCATGGTGGTGAAGAAGAACTCATAGTAGATCCCAAGCCCCAAGTGAGGAAAGCCATCACTTCCAATTGGAGCTTCTCAGAGGAATCCAAGAACAAGTTATTTGTGACGATGAAATTGAAGGAATACCTCCTTGCTTGGCTGAGAGGAGATTCAGACAATTGTGGTGTGTTTGAGATGGAATTAGTAATCAGTATAGATGAAACTAAAGAAACAAACATAAATAGCAACCTCTCCACCATAAAATAATAATACACTTTACCCAAAAACTATAACAGGAAAAGTCATCACTTACTGCATAGTCAGTGTAAATCAGGCTTACCTAATCATATGAATGTGAACACTGAATATAGACCTAATAATTATGGTAACATTGAAATGGGAAGAGTTCCCTTACCCCCCTGGCAAGGCGAGCATGGGGGATGTGGCTTACTTCTCCTGCTGCTCAAATCTCTAGGGGAATCATGCAGACAGGCACGTTGTAGGGCATGTAGCCTGACCCCACAATAGCGCCTAGGGGTGAATGTTTATAGCTCCAGTGGACATGTTACAATGTGATCTTTCAATTTTACCCTCTGTAGGCAGCTTGTACTAATCATCTCAATTAGACCCTCTGGCTTACTGCAAGGACAGAGGGCTTTCCATATCCTGGGGTTCTTGCCTTGGTGTACTGGCAAAATCAGATCACACGTGGGCTTGGAGAATAAATGCAAAGTTCCACTGAATGGTGGAAGTAACTCTCCACAGATGGATGGGGAGCTAGAAGGGGGATGAAGTAGAAAGGTGGTTTTCCCCTGAGTCAGGTCACTCAGCAGCCAGACTCTCCTCTAACCACTCCGGCCAAATTCCCCTCAGCTTCCACATCATTCCACCAGTCGATGGGCTGCTGACATTTGCCAGTTCCTGTCAAAGCACTCTTCTGCATTTCTTGTTGTCTCTCTGCACCTCTCTGCCAGTGTATTCCTCTCAACATTCAGTTGGTTGTGTCTGTGCCTGCTAGAATCTTGGGTTTTTTATTGGTCACAGGATTGGGGCATGGCAGGTCAGAGTGGTCTTGGAAAATGCAACATTTGGGCATTGAAACAGAAATGCCTGTCCTCACCTAGGTCAGTGGGCACAGGCCTAGGGGTGGAGCCCTAGCCAGGGACCCCACCCTTCCCTCCCAGCACTTCCCTGACCCCCTTCAATATCAACATGACTATAAAGGAGCCTGTGGGGGCAGAGAAGTATGAGCATAGGGGATGAATCAAATTGATGGAACAAGACAGATTACAAGTACAAAAGACTGGAGAGGCCTGTGTGCTGATAGGGACTGGAGGAGAGAAACATGGAGAGCAGTGTCCGATATGGTTTGGCTGCGCCCACACTCAAAACTCATTTTGAACTGTAATTCCCCTAATCCCTACATGTTGTGGGAGGGACCCAGGGGGAGGTAATTGAATTATGGGGGAAGTTACCTCCATGCTATTCTTGTGATAGTGAGTGAGTTGTCACAAGATCTGTTGGTTTTATCAGGGGTTGTTCCTCCCTTCATTCTGCACTTCGCCTTGCTGCCACCATGTGAAGAAGGATGTGTTTGCTTCCACTTCCACCATGACTGTATGCTTCCCAAGGCCCCTCCTCAATCCTCAGAATTGTGAATGAATTAAACCTTTTTTATAAATTACCCAGTCTCAGATATGTCTTTATTCACAGTGTAAGAATGGACTAATACAGTAAATTGATACCAGAAGTGGGGTGCTGCTCTAAGGATACCCAAAAATGTTGAAGCAATTTTGGAACTGGGTAACAGCCAGAGGTTGAAACAGTTTTGAGGGCTCAGAAGAAGACAGGAAAATGTGGGAAGGTTTGGAACTTCCTAGAGACTTGTTGAATGGCTTTGACCAAAATGCTGATAGTGATATGGACAATAAAGTCCAGGCTGAGGTGGTGTCAAATGGAGATGAGGAACTTGTTGGAAACTGGAGTAAAGGTCTCTCCTGTTATGCTTCAGCAAAGAGACTGGCAGCAATTCCCCCCTGCTCTAGAGAGCTGCGGAACTTTAAACTTGAGTGATGGTTTATGGTATCTCGCAGAAGAAATTTCTAAGCAGCAAAGAATTCAAGAGGAAGCAGAGCATAAAAGCTAGGAATATTTGCAGCCTGATGATGCAATAGAAAAGAAAAGCCCATTTTCTGAGGATAAATTCAAGCCTGCTGCAGAAATTTGCATGAATAACAAGAAACCAAATGTTAATCACCAAGAATAATGAGCAAAATGCTTCCAGGCCATGTCAGAAAGCTTCACAGCAGCCCCTCCCATTGCAGAACGGGAGGCCTAGGAGGAAAAAATGGTTTTGTGGGCTGAGCCCAGGGCCCTCCTGCTGTGTGCAGCCTCAGGATTTTGTCTCCTGTGTCCCAGATGCTCCAGCCATGGCAAAGTGGGCCAAGGTACAGGTCAGGTTGTGGCTTCAGAGGTGCAAGCCCCAAGCCCTGGCAGCTTTGACATGATGTTGAGCCTGCAGGTGCACAGAAGTCAATAATTGAGGTTTGGGAACCTCTGCCTAGATTTCAGAGGTTGTATGGAAACACCTGGATATCTGGGCAAAAGTTTGCTCCAGGGGTGGGACCCTTATGGAGAACGTTGGCTAGGGCAGTGAAGAAGGGAAATTTGATGTCAGAGTCACCACAGAGAGTTTCCACTGGGACACTGACTAGTGGAGGTATGAGAAAAGGGCCACCATCCTTCAGTCCCCAGAATGGTAGATCCATGTGCATGGAAAAGCACTCAATGCCACAGACACTCAATGTCAACTTGTGAAAGCAGCCAGGAGGGGGGCTGTACTCTGCAAAGCCACAGGGGCAGAGCTGTCTAAGGCTGTGGGAGCCCACCTCTTGCATCAGCATGCCCTAGAGTGAAGGGCATGTGAGACACGTTATCAAAGATTATTTTGGAACTTTAAGGTTTAATGACTGCCCTATTGGATTTTGCATTCCTGTGGGGCCTGTGCTCTCTTTGTTTTGGCCAATTTCTCCAATTTTGAATGGGTGTATTTACCTAATGCCTGTACCCCCATTGTACCTAGGAAGTAACTAACTTGCTTTTCATTTTACAGGCTCATAGGCGGAAGGGACTTGCTTTGTCTCAGATGAGACTTTGAACTTAGACTTTTGAGTTAAAGCTGGAATCAGTTAAGACTTTGGGAAGATTGTTATAAGGGAATGATTATGTGTTGAATTGTGAGGACATGAGATTAGGGAGGGGCCAGGGGCGGGATAATATGGTTTGACTGTGTCCCCACCCGGATTCATCTTAAACTGTAGTTCCCATAATTCATGTATCATGGGAGGGACTCAGTGGGAGGTAATTGAATCACAGGTGTAGTTACCTCCATGTTGTTCTCATGATAGTGAGTTAGTTCTCATGAGATCTGACAGTTTCATCAGGTGCTTTCCCCGACTTCTCTTTGCACTTCTCTTTGCTGCTGCCATATGAAGAACACTGTGTTTGCCTCCCCTTCTGCCATGATTTTAAGTTTCCCAAGGCCTCCCCAGTCCTGCAGAACTGTGAGTCAGTGAAACCTCTTTCCTTTATAAATTACCTAGTTTGGGATGTGTCTTTATTAGCAGTGAGAGAATGGACTAATACAGTGTCTAAAACTGGAAAACTAAGAAATGGCCAAAGAAGCATATTTCAAAGATGTCTGCATTGACTCAGGTTGCCATAACAGAATTCTACCGACTGGGTATCTTAAACAACAGAAATTTATTTTCTGGAGCCTGAGAAGTCCAAAACCAAGGTGTTGGCCAATTTGGCTCCTGGTAAGGGCTCTCTTCCTGGCTTGCAGATGGCTGCCCTTCACTGTCCTAACATGGCAAAGAGAGGGGCTCTGTATCTCTTCCTAAGGACACCAGCCCTGTTTGGTTAAGGCTTTACTCTTATGACCTCATTTAAACTTAATTATTTTCTTAAAGTCTCAGTCTCTTATACAGTAATATTTAGGGTAAGGGTTTCAACATATGAATTTGGAGGAGACATAATTTGTACTAAAGCAATAGAAATACATAGACTAATGCCCAGGGAATCTGCTAAAAGTTTTGCCTCCTGCAGGGAAAACAGAAAGCAGTAGGAAATTGCAGGATTTTCTTTAAAGACATACCACTAAGTGATTAAACTATATGCATATATAATTTTGTTAAAATCTAAAGAAGCATCAGATCTGAAATAAATCAACAATTACAGGTGATTTTTTCCCTTTATTTGGAAAATTTGCCTAATTCTAAATCCTGTCTAATACCAAAAAAAGAAGAGAGAGAGAAAAGAAAAAACTACTTCCTTGAGAGGAAATTCAATTTGAGTCAACACTAAACATTGTGAGGAAACCTCACAAAACAGATTATGTTATCTTCAATTGCATTCAGGAAAGTCAAGCGTATAACCCGAGGGAGCCACAGCGCTACTCTATCTTGCAGTAGTGTACGGGTAAAGAAGCTCTAATTTGTAGTGTGTGCTAATTTCCAGTGTGATACTGCCCATGGCTGACTTCAGTGACATCACTGAAGGGGGACTTGGGAAAAGGCAGACATGATGAGCTCCTGCACGCCGGCGTGTGCCAGCCCCAGTCCACAGTATAACAGATCAGAGCAGTTGGAGGAATCATTTTCTCCCTTTATATAATTTTTTCTAATGCAGACATTAAATTTTGAAAATAAGAGTGATAAAATAAAAAGCTTATGTATTCACATAAAGACTTTTAAAAAATTAAATCAGATGAGACATAGTTCAAAGAAAGAATGCTTAAGCTGAAGATAATAAAAAGTTATAATTTTTGAATTGCCGTAATTTGTTTACAATGTCAAGATCTCCAGGCACTTGATGACTGACTTCAAATATCTGAAGGTTTTATTGGGACAATATCTTTGAACATCCATTTTTACCACCCTGTACACACACACACACACACACACACACATACACACACACACAAACACACTTGCAATGTTCTTATCTTTCATAAGGTATAACAAATACTGCCTCCTCCATGGACCTTCTCCGATTTAATTAATATCCATACTCTAATCCTGTTTTCCAGAGATTTCTATTGCTTCCTACAGCACTTTATGGGTAATTTTACTCCTTATAGATCTGTCTCTCCCGCTAATATGAGTGCCTCTTAAGGACAGGGAACACATCTTATTCATCATATTTCCTGACACATATATTCAAAAAGCTTTGATTAAAGGAAAACTTGAAGCAAGTTTCAATTTAGTAAAAGGAAGTTCTGAATCATCAGAGATTTTTTATATGGGAACAAGTTCCATTGAGGACCGTAATTCTGATGACTCTGGATGTCCAGGCATAAATTGGAAGCCCCATATTGTAGACAAGTGCATGGACTAGATGACCACATGGTGCCTTCTCTGCACAAACTGTGCAATTGACCTTGAACAGGCTGCTCTGGCTTTAGTCATGAACTGTGCAACATCGACACTGCCCTTTCCTCACCTGTAGGAAACACTGTAAGTCCGATAGCCTAGCTGGGAGCCAGATGGACAATACCCACCCCCTCTGCACCTGATAACACTGGTATCAGGAGGCCGGACGTCCTACTGGTGCCTGCCTTCTCCATGCAGGCTCCCCACACCCACTCCTGCATTCCACCCCTAGCCCCACACTCAGCACTAAATC
>CAUYLG010038889.1:0-122189 GCA_963573385.1 Cacajao melanocephalus
CCTATTCTGAAAGTGACTATATAATTGGAAGTAAATCAATCTTCAGTATTTTCATAGCATTTCACAGACTTAAATGAAATATTGGTTGGCTGTTTGTTTGTTATTTTCTTCCCTTATTCCTTCCTGTCTCTGTTGTTAAGTACAATTATTGGCATAAAAGAGGTTTTTAATACCTATTCCTAGATTGTATTCCAGCCTGGGCAATAGAGCAAGAATTCTGTTCTCTCTTCCCCTTTTTTCTTTCTTCTTCTTCCTTTCTCTCATTAAAAAAAAAAACAACAAAAAAACTTACCTCCTTCACTATGGGCAATATTCTGCCCTCTATTTCTCTATTTTACATCTTTACCAGTAGCCTCCATCCTAAAAAACCTGAAAACTCTTCAACTGTCCAATCTGGAACCTAAACATCTCTGACACATGGCCTGCTCTCAATCCAAATGGCCAGAAAATGGCACCTTCAACTTTTCTCATGTAAACCAGTCCTGCCTCCTATATGATGTCATCAATAAATTAAACCTGGCTGGACTGGCTGGACACGCTAACTGGGAGTCATGGCTTCTTCCAATCCCAGTCCTCTGATACCTATCTTTCTCCTTCTCTTCTTTGGACTCTGTGTTTTCTGATTAATCTCTTAATTCCTACAAAATCATATACGAGCAATATCCAATCAATCAATACAATAAATGCTCCTTTTAACAACCCCAGAATATTACCCCTTGCACCGAAATCTCCCAGCAGTCTAAATTCTTTCCCATTTTTAGGTTTCCACAGGACTCCCAATCCTGCTCAAAGAAGACTTGAGAAACAACACCCCATCACCCCTCTGTGCAGGCCTTCCTGATATTCCACTGCCCTCCCCTCTTCATTTCTTTATCCTTTATATTACAAATATAAAAAGACAGGAATGTAAGGTCTTTTAGGCTGACTGAGGGTGCCATGGACACCTTTTTAACCTCTGTGACATGCAGGGATTCTCCAGATGACTTCCTGAAAAATCTAAAGTGACAGGAAGACTGAAGAAATGATCAACCCCTGAAGCATCTACTTTGACATTCTCTATTGTTCTTTATTCACACCCAAATTGATAAGGTCATTGGACTTTGTAACTGACCTTGGACCTTGGTCAACCTCGTGACTCCACACCCTATGATCCCTCCCAGCTTGCAAACCTATGATCCCCTCTCAGCTTGCAAAAAACTTCCCTAAAATAACTTCTGCAACTTTCCACTGCCCACCCCAAACCTATAGAAATCAACTCCAATCCTGCCATCCTTTGCTGACTCCCTTTTTGGCCTCAACCGAAAAGCCATGTTGCTCACCAAAAAGAAAAAAGGAGTAGAGTACAGAGATGAAAGAAGTTATAGAGATTTAAAGCTGCAGCAGATTCTTCTGTTAACCTTGAAGAAGCACACTGCCATGTAAAGAGGTGCAGAATCCATGGGCAGCTTCTGAAGGCTGAGGATAGTTCCCAGTTGACAACCAGAAAAAAAATTGTAACCTCAGTCCTACAACCTCAAGAAACTAAATTCTAGTAACAGCTTTAATGAAGTTGAAAGAAGACTTCAAGCCTCTAGAGATACTACTGTTTTGGCCAACACTACGATTTTAGGTGGGCGAATGGATTTTAGGCGGGCGAATGACCCAGCTAATCTATACCTGAATTCCTGACCCACAGAAGTGAACATAAAAAAGGGGGGTTATTTTCCATTATTAACATCGTGGTACTTTGTTATGGATCAAGAGAAAACCAATAAAATAAACAGCTCACCAATTTATTCTATGAAGTTATAACTCTGTTAAAAATATGTAAATATTTTGAAAGAGAAAGAAATGAAAGACAAATTAACTATATGACAATAATTTAAAATAAAATATTAGCAAAGTAGCAATATACATTGCCCTCTCTCATGAAACATGTTTGATAGTATATATAAAATAGTCATATATACAAAAAATATATTAATAAACCTTTAAAAATATTTGCCTTACATGCAATCATTTTTTTTAATTTTAGAGTAAATGAGTTCTCAAAGTATAAATTGTGTCAATTTAAGATACACATAATTTTGCCACTTATTTTTAAAATTAGTATCTTTTTTGTTTTTTAGTCAAAACTTTCAATAATGTTGGGCAATACTTTCAGTAGATAGTTCTATTACATCTATGACTTAATACTGATCAAATATTTAAATATGTAATATGATTTTGGATATCAATTGTTGGAAAAAATAATGATAAAATATTTTCACATTCCAAAATAATTTGTTGATAAATTAAGTAATGACTAAGGCATGTGCCAATCATTGTCTTCTACTCCTTTAGACAACAAATGTAATCTTTAAAGAAAACTTAAGTAAAATATTGTAACAAATTTAATATTTACAACTGTATTATGACATTGGAGTATTATCTTCACAACGAGCTGGGTGTCTTCTCCAGTGTTGTATAGCTGCTAAGTGGTAGAGCTGGGATTTGAACTAAAACACTCAGATTCTAATACCACATCATTAACCATTATGTTCCTGCTCTATGCTAAAAATAGTAGAGTAGAGATAAAGGTAAATCTTATCTATATTTCCATATATTAGCGTTGGAAAGATGAGTCACAATGATAAGGATTAACATATTTTTTGGTGCAGAAGTTTATTTAAAAATAATCTGTATGTAACAGTTTTCAAATGGAATCAACAAAATCAAAACATACGTGACAGACTTGAAGAAAATATTACCAAAATATGATATAAAAATATGAATAGAGATGTGAGTAATTCATAAGATCTAGACAAGCAAAACAAGCACAATAAATCAATATGCAAAAAATAAATGAACATTTCACAGAAAAGAAATATTAGAGGAGAAATAAATGTGTACAATTATTTTTATTCTAGCTAGGAGAGAAGTGACATTTAATACAATAAGACAAAATCTTATAACTATCATACTGTAAAATATAAAACAAAATTTTCTAACATCCAGGATTGTTGAGGGCATAGAAAAATAATAATTTTATATTTTGTTTATCTGACAGTGAAGTGAATCAGCCTTTTCAAACAGAATTTGGCATTCTTTAAAAATAATTTCTGGGAATTAGCCAAGATGGCAGACTAAAATCAGCCAGTGTGCATGGCTCTGATGGAAAGAAACTAAAGGGGCAAGTAAATACACACCTTCAACTGAAACATCCATGTACTTGCATTAGGACTAATCAAGAAAACACTTGACCCATGCAGAACAGAGAAAAGCAAGGCTGGATGACTGCCTACCAGGGAGAAATACAGAGCCACTGGGACCTCCCCTGCCCAGGGAAGTGGTGAGTGAATGTGCAACCCTTAGAACCCACAATTGTCCCACTGATCTTTGCAACACTTGGGTTGGGAGACCCCCCACAACATGAACCCACTCCATTAAGGCCTTCAATCTGAGCTACTTAGGGTCTCGGCAGAGCAGCCATTCAGGCATGCATGGAGACCCTGGAGCTTTAGATACTCTGTCTCTCTGACAAAAGTAGCTGCAACTCCAGCAAACTGGGAGTTTAGGCCCCCTGCACATACTCCTTGAAAAGAGGCTGATCTGGGGGACGAGCAGTGATAGTTTGTAGGCCCCATATCCAGGATCCCTCACAGGATAAGACTTGGAATTCCAGCCAGCCACTGGTAGCATCTTGTTCCTACTGACTGGATGAGACCTCCGAACAGGGATGTTCAGTGAGCATTTGGGCTGGCAGGAGGCCTGTACTTTTCTGGGACAGAGCTGCCGGAGGGAGGTGCAGGCTGACATCTTTGCTGTTTGGCAGCCTTTACTGGTGATACTTCCAGGCACTGAAAAATCTGAGGTCACTAGGGACTGAAGTGGACCCCCAGCATACTGCAGCCGCCTAATAGAAAAGTGAACAGTTACATGGGTGCCCATTCCCATGTTTCCCAAATGAATAGTTCCTCCAGGCCTGAGCCCCTAGCCTCCCCCATTGAAGCTATTGAGCAAGTAGCAACTCAGCAACTCCCTGGACAGAGCCGCCAGGGTCAACTGAAAGATACTCTAATGCGGCCTCTACAGTGGAAATGCCCTTGCCACCCTTCAACTAACAAAAGAGCAAATACCGTAAGTGCCTTATCCACAAACTTCCAACAAGCTGCAGTTAACCCAAGGAGAGGAGGACAGTCTGTCTCCCATGGATTCCACACACACCCCACTGCTCATCCTCAGACTGGTAAACCCTAGCTTGGTCCTACAACACAGACCCTCCACCCAGGGCCGATTGAACTAAGCAAAAAAGAAACAGATCATTTACAGATAATCCAGGGACATGGATGGAGCTGGAGGCCATTATCTTTAGCAAACTAAGACATGAATAGAATAGAATTGACTTTTAAAATAATGCATTCACATGAAAATAAATGTTATATTCAAGACTAGGATGTTAATGTCCTAAGATTATAAAGTTGCAACCAACTTGTAAGAGATCACTGAAGAAAATGTAAAATGATCTACAGTTACCTAAAAAAGTTGTCATATAAGTGTCATGATTACCTCCAAGAGTTCCAAAGCAAACATAAAAATACATTTTTATGTCAACTATATTTAAAATTTGATGCATTAGCAAACATTATGTATCAAATTTGAAAGTTCATTTGTTTACATTTGGACAAACATGATAAACGTTTTATTTTTAAAAAGGAACAGAAGAATCGAATGGGAGGAAGGGAAGACAAGAATTTAAAAAGACTGCCAAGGAAGTAGGTGAAAGAGGAAAAATTAGAGAAAGGTAGAGAAAGGGTTATAGAATAAAAACAATGAAAGCACAAAATGAGCAATTAAGAGAGAATTTATCATGTGAATTAAGTAAAGAACAAAGAAAGATAACTCAATAAACACTACAAGCCCTTTGATTGTCAAATTTATAGAAAAAAACTTAGAAAAATGTTTATTAAAGTCTCATAATTAATAATTGTGTAGGAAAATGAAAATGGCTACACATACTGCTAAATAAGGAAAAAGCTTAGTGCACAGTATTATTGTCAATTCTTTCATTGGGATTCAAAATTTTTAAAAAAAATATATAAAAATATAAAAGGGTTGTACAGATGTTGTCATTTCCTTTACATAAATTTTAAGACTCATATATAATTATTCAGGAGAGCATGAAGTGAATTAAGAGTTGTGCTCTGGTAAAACATATCCTGCCAAATTCAATGTTATAGGTTTGTGGGACAATAGTAAAAAGTATAGCATGGTCTCCTTTTCTGCATATATTCAAAATTAGCTTTATAGATTTTTCTTTTAATCCCCATTTCCCTGCTTTATAGATTTTAAAATATATTGCATTAATGGGAAAGGATTAACATACTTCCTGGCATTCAATGGGCATAACATTAATCATTCATGTTATTGTGTCTGATTAAAAAATTTCCTTTGATAATAAGATGGACAAAATTACTTAAAATTAAACTAATCTCTGGTATCAAGAGGACCTTTTTTGCTCTCCAGAAAGAGAAGGTGGAAAGAAAGAAAGAAAGAGAGAAAGAGAGAGAAGGGAAGGGAAGGGAAAAGAAGGGAAGGGAGAAGAGAGGTGAAGGAAAGAAAGAAAGGGAAGGTAAAGGAAGGAAAAGGAGGAGAGGGGAGAGGAGGGGAAGGAAGGGGAGGGAAAGGGAAGGGGAAGGAAACAGGGAAGGGAGAAGGAGTGAAGAGGAAAGGAAGGAAGGAGGAAGGAAGAAAGGAGAGAAAAAAGGAAGAAAGAAAAGTAAAAAGGAAGAAAGGTAGGAGGGAAGGAAAGAGAAAAAAAGGAAGGCAGGAAAGAGGGAAGACAGAAAGGAGAAAAAAGAAAGAACAAATGAACAGAGTTGGCAGAGACTGAAATTAGGGCTTCCTTGAGCTCTCTAGAGCTCCAGTGACTTTGAGTAAGTCTACTTCTCCTTTACATACCCACACTGCACACTCACCAGATTATTGTCTCCATCATGACTAAAAGCTGCCTATGCAACCAGTTCCCCAAAATAGATTATGATAAAATGGAGATTTCCCTGAGCCAGTCAATCATTCCGGCACCACCAGTAGGTAAAGCCTCCAGGCTGTACAACATCATTCAGGACTCACCACCATCCATTAGGGTATGATTCAATAATCACCATCCCTAATCAAGTGACATACTGTACCTTCTGGAATTTCCAGCCTGATCTAAGCAAGATCCCACAATTTTCAATATTTTAAAGAATATTTTTGTTTCAGTTGCAATTGATTGCTTCCATCTGTAACACATTCTTTGCTAAGTGGGTTAAATATAGGCTATTTTTTTTTTCACATAATCTGAAGTCCAGATATAGGCAGTTTCTAGCTTTGGTTTGGTCTCTGCTCAGGCTCTGCAATTCTCAGAATATTGCTTTGTTGCCTTCATAGTTTTGCCTTACTTCTTAATTATAAGATGGTTGATGTATCTCAGAGCATCTGGCCATATTTGAAGCTGATAAGGTTAAAAAAAGATGGGGAGAAATTCATCCTGCTGTGTCTGGCTACTTGAACAGGAAAACAGAAGTTCTCCAATGACTCACTCTTACCTCTTACTGGTTAAATACGGGTTGTGTGACCTCCTGTAGTTATAAGAGATACTGTTTTATTTACGGAAAATGGGCTCCCTGTGAAAGAGAAAGGCAGCCTGTGTCATTCAAAGCTAGCTTGCTACTATCAGCTATGCCTTGTTGGTGACAGAGCTGGCCTGGTACTCACAGTGAGGCCTTGGTGTTTTCTATGGAAAATAAGGACATTTTTGGAATATTAACATCAGACATGGCAAATCTGTGACTGTGATTAATCAATGAAAAAACAAGTCAATAATACAAACCTGTATAATCACAGTACAAAATACATTTTTCTGACCACAAAAATGACTAAGTATCCTTTATTTTTAGAAACAAAGTCTCACTCTGTTGCCCAAGCTAGAGTGCAGTGTCGTGATCAAGGCTCACAGTAGCCTCAACATCCTGCTCCAAAGTGTTCCTCCCACCTCGGCCTGCAAAGTAGCTGGGACCACAGGTCTGTGCCACCACAATGAGCTAATTTTTATTTTCATTTTGTAGAATCCTAGAGAAGTCTCCCTATGTTGCCCAGGCTGGTCTCAAACTTCTGGGCTCAAATGAAACCCCAAACTCAGCCTCCCAAAGTGTTGGGATTAAAGGCATGAACAACCTCTGGCACCCTTGTCTTAGCTAATAGGAGTGACTGCCTCTTCTTTAACAATTACTATTTTATCCTTGGCCTAGTCTTTTCTTCTTATAGGTAAGGTGAATTAAAATAGTCATAGAATTACCCCTGCCTCTTAATAACATCTAATCTAGAGAAAAGCCCTGCTACCAAAAGTCTAGCTCAATCTCAATCAACCAAAGTAAAAATATTCAATAATTCCTTTGTAACATCTTCTTACCAAAATGTCCCACATTTCCCCATGGTGTTGTGTCCCAACTCCTCAGATGTGTGAATGTAGGGAGCCAGCCCTACATCACCCATGGGTACCCCATGTTCAGTTGGACAAAGGAATGAGGAAAAGACAGATTAAGAGAGATAGTGGGACCAGGGGGCCATCACTCATTACGTTGGAGGAGACAGTGAAGGCCCCAAGCTCTGATCATCCATACTATTTACTGGTTATAATCACAGTGATCTATAGGGTAGAGGTAGAATGTTGGTGAAGAGAGGTGGTGGTGGAGTGAATCAGTGAGCTGGAAGTGAATCAGTGAGCCGGAAGTGAATCAGTGAGCCGGAAGTGAATCAGTGAGCCGAAACTGGTGTGTCGTTCTAAATACTGATAACAGTGGCAGTTTGGGAATTTCACAAAACAAGAACATGTGGTTATCATTGGCCTGTTATCTATGTGCGGCTGGTGGAATGCAAGCCTTACAAGGAGTCTACAAGTCTGGCTATGTCATAGGGTTACAAAAGGGTTTTACGTCCTTGAGCACAATGTTTATGGTAACAAAGCCTAGGTCTCCCTGCACCGGAACATGAGGCATGGAGAGGCTTTCCTCCTCAGAGGCCTCCTGCGGCCTTACGCAGTTTTTTGTTCCTTGTTTATGTGTTAATCATGGCCAATTTATGCAGGCACTCTGTAAGTCCTTTCTCCTTTGCTGCTTTTCCCAACATGTAATAATCCCACTTGGTCAAGTACAAGTGTGTTCCCAGGAGTCCTTACCTGGAAAAACAGTAGCTAATACCTCCACTCTTCGACGTCTCTGGTTTGAATAGCCTGTTCCTCCAAGTCATTCAGTCAGAAAGTCCCATTGTTACATTCTATGCTTTGTGATTGCCAGTAGCTGTAGCAGTATAAAAATTGCAATTTCTAGCCTCCCACTTTAATCAACACTTACCTTTTTTGAACACTTTCAAGGGTGTCTTTTTTTAGTACCTACATTCCAAAAATATTTCTACTTCCTTAAAGTTTTTAATTAATTGACTTGACCATTTTTTTCTATCTCGTTAGGTATTTCTGTGCTGATCTTTCCTAGATAGTATTCATGCTTGGTCCATTTTGTACTCTTCTTTGCCCTTGGCCCTTTATACATTTATATACATTTCTTGCTCCAATTTTGCTATTAAACATATTTCATATAACTGCAACCTGCATAGAAACTAAATTCTCTATCTGTTCTGTTCCTTTCCCCAAGCAGCTGAATGTGCACATAGGTGAATGATAACTGATTTATCCACCCATATACAAAATAACTTATCTGACTTAAGTTTGTAGCTACAAAATTTGTGTTTCATACTTTCTTACTCTCCTCACAAAGATTTCACAGGTCTTTGTCTCTTTTGAACATCCTAAACCTATCCTATCTTCTTATCCTCAGATGATAATTTCCTTCTATTCTGCAAGGGACTGAATATTTATTTCATTTCCACCACAGCCCCCACAAAACTTAGATGTAACCACCCAATGTGATAGCATTATGAGATGCTGCCTTTAAAGAATAATGAGGTCATGAAAGCAGAGCCCTCATGAATGAGATTAGTGTTCTTATAAAAGGAACCCCACCTTCTTTCCACCAGGAGAGAATACAGTGCTGTTGTGCAACCCCAAAGAGGGTTCTCACTGGCATCTAACCAGGCTGGCACCTTGATCATGGGACTTATAGCCTCCAGAAATGTGAGAAATATATTTTTGTTGTTTAAAAGTGACTCAGACTATGGCAGTTATGCAACCTGAATTGGTGAAGCTCTATTCCAGTGACATAATTTGAAACATTTAGAAGAGTCTAATTTTACAGTCATCAAATTTAGCAATACAACTGTGCCTTTACCAATATAATCGATAGTCCATTCTGATGTTACAAGATTTTTTATTTTTTTCAAAGCCCCCTCTTTAGAGCTGTATCCTGGATCCTTATTTTTTCTTCTTTCCTCAAATACTTTTTTCCTGCAGTTACCTCTTCTCCCTCTGGCACAATTGTCTTCTTTTTATGTACTCATTCCATCAGTTTAAATACATGTTGTAATATCATCCATCTTATAAAAAAGGTTTCTCTGACTGCACTTGCCATTATTTATCCAATGTCAGTTTCTCTTTATAGAAAGTATCCTTGCAAGTGTTGTTTTTATTTGCTGTTTCAATATTTTGCTTCTGACTCTCCATTAAAACACATTTTATTATGAAATATTTTATATAATCAAAATGACCATACATACGATATTTCAAGAAATTGAAGATGACATAAATTGTAGGATTTATCACTGTTCTATCAATAACAGAGCATTGACAGAAGCAGCTACAACTATAATAACTACATTGATTGGCAGATGCATTGCAATGGTGGTAATATAAAAAATGAACATTTTATAAGTGCAGTATCATATTTTATTAACATATTAGAATAATTTAGCAAATATTATTCTTGTGCAAATATAATAAAAATAAGGATTCTGGTTTGGGGTTATACTTCCTCCTTCCTTGTCTTGTCATGTCTTTTCTTTCTTTCTCTTTCTTTCTTTTTCTTTCTTTCCTTCTTTGTTTTACAGGGCATCTTGCTCTGTCACCCAGGCTGGAGTGCAGGGGTGTTGGGTGTGACCTCAGTTCACCGCAACCTCTGCCTTCCAGGTTCAAGCAATTCTTCTGCCTCAGCCTTCTGGGTAATTGGGACTACAGGCACATACCACCACGCCCAGCTAATTTTTGTATTTTTAGTAGAGAGAGGGTTTCACCATGTTGGCCAGGATAGTCTCAATCTCTTGACCTCATGATCCAGCCACCTCAGTCTCCCAAAGTGCTGGGATTACAGGCATGAGCCACCACATCTGGCCCTTCCTCTTTCCTTTATGCTTCACAACGGGGAAATCTGTGGTAGAAGCTGGCACAGGCTCTTAATTCCAATCAAACTAGGGAAACTCAGCTGTAGGGGCAGGCTCCACTATGGTATTCTAGTCATTTTGCACATATCCAAATAGGCCACATGGGCATAGGCTTGACCCAAACCTCGATTGCGTTTTTGCTGGATCATGGTGTGATCTGATCTGCCTGGGACATGAGTGGGATGCTTGTAAGAAGCTGCTCTGAGGTAATCTCCCACTTGCCTCTTTCTTACTTGGGAGGCTGGGGGAAGGCAGTTTCTGAATCTATCAATTTCTGAGTATAAGAATATTGGCCTTGCTTTTCCCCTCAGAATAGGGCTGTGAAATTTAGGCTCCTCAGTAATGAGATATTCTACTACTCAAGTTGTGGTAATTAAGCACTTTCACTGTGATGCTTGCCTTCTTGGTGTGTGGGACCAGGATCACAGGGTTCCATCATTTTTCCCTTTTTCTTTTTTTGCTATCTATGCACATAATAAACTATGCAAATATAGACATAGCTGAGGGGCTGAGTCAGTCTTTGGTTTTTCTTGTCTTTTGCATCTGTAAGCTTGACACCGGCCTCATCAGCTCCACCTTCCAACCAACATGAAAGCCCAATACCGCCTGCATCCTCTTGCTTTTGTTTCACTTTTATCTTGACTTGCGGCCTTCTACTTCTGTCAAAAGACAAAATTACAGAAAATTTAGTCTAAAGCTCCCAATAAGCATTATTCTAAATTGGGCAACAGTTCATTCTGAGAAAGAGAATAAGTGTTCCAATGAGCTGCATAGAGGAGGGTGGTTTTATTGAAAGAAATGGCCAAAGAAAGGAGAAACAAAGATCAAAGTGCAGATTAGTCATTTTAAAAGTTATTTTCCTTGGAAGCTGGGGTCAGGGACACAAAATAATAGAAAAATAACGGGTTACCATCAGGTTCCTTCAGGTTTCATTTCGTTGTAAGGATTAAAACGGAGGAAATTTTATCATGCCAGTTGAAACTGGCCTTCTCAGGAAACTAGACAGTTTCTCTCTTTCCTGATCTGCAAAGCCAGATAACAACTTAGGTTCAGTTTGGTGATGTGGAGCCTCAGCATGAGTGACTTTATTTTGATTTTTAGTATAGTCCATTGGGGCTTCATGGAGGAGCTTAGTTTGCAACAATGGCATCCTATAATTTTTATTCAAAACTTCCTATTAATATATGTGTATCATTCATCTTAAGATTCATAAATTTCCAGGCAGTAGGAGATGCCTGGAATTTCCTAGCAGGGGATGCTAGAACCTCAAATAACACAACAGGTATACCTCTGTAGAGCATGATTGTTATTTATAAAAATATAGCTGGGAGCTGTGATCATGCCACTGCACTCCAGCCTGGGTAACAGAGTGAGACTCTGTCTCAAATAATAATAATAATAATGATGTCAGGCATGGTGGCAGGTGCCTGTAATCCCAGCTACTCAGGAGGCTGAGGCAGGAGAATCACTTGAATCTGGGAGGTGGGGGTTGCAGTAAGCTGAGAGAGCACCACTGCACCCCAGCTTGGGTGACACAGTGAGAACCAGTCTCAAAAAAGAAAAGAAAAGGAAAAGAAAGAAAAGAAAAGTAAAGAAGAGAAGGGAAGAAAAGAGAAAAGAAAAGAAAAGAAAAGAAAAGAAAAGGAACTGGGAATATTATTGTTTGGTCATATTGAATGCTTATTAAAATGTACCTAACCACTAGTAGAGAGTATGTGTGAATTCCCATTATTTCATATTTTTTTTCAAGTTTTGGAAGGGTCATCTTTTGTATCTTTGATTTTAAAATGCTTAAAAAAATTCTTAATATACTCTCCTGGACATTATAAAGTATTATTTTTCAATTTTGAATTATTATTCATATTAAAATAGTATAATTAGTGAAAACAATATAGTGTGGTATATAAATGCATCCAATTTTTTGACACTTATACCCAATTATTCCAATAAAATTTACTAATACTCTTCCTGCTTTGCTGATCCATAATGCCATCTTTGTAATGACATATGCCTTCTTTTTTGTGTCTGATTGAGTTTCTTACTGGGACCAAAATTCTGGTCCACTGGTTTATTCAATCATTTAATATAGTAAGGGGGTATAATTTTACTTAGCAAAAATTTATTTAAAGCAGATTTACTTAAAACAAAATCACTACATTTGAATAAGTACTATCTCTATTCTCATTATTGGTCATAAAAATTTTTAATTTTGTTTTTATTCTTTCCCCTGCTACAAACAGCCCCTACATACAAATACACCCATGTGTACACATAAGTACATATTTATATAATTGAGAAAATTGTGTATATTGTACCACCTTGGATAATTTGCTTTTTTATCAAAATTACATTCAAGGAAATTATTGAATTTATTTGTTAACCATTTGTAAATTTAGAAGAAATATTAAAAAGAAATTCACCAGTTGGGTGTGGTGGCTCACGCCTGTAATTCCAGCACTTTGGGAGGCCAACGCGGGTGGATCACGAGGTCAAGAGATCGAGACCATCCTGGCCAACATGGTGAAACCCTGTCTCTATTAAAATACAAAAAAAATTAGCCAGGCATGGTGTCGCACGCCTGTAGTCCCAGCTACTTGGGAGGCTGAAGCAGGAGAATTCCTTGAACCCGGGAAGTGGAGGTTTCAGTGAGCCAAAGTTGCGCCACTGCACTCCAACCTGGTGTCTGGTGACGGAGTGACACTCTGTCTCAAAAAAAAAAAAAAAAAAGGATAAAGAAAAGAAAAAAAAAACCACCAGCAAAGATGAACTTATTTTGAAAGAAAGTGTTATCAACCCAGAAAGACAATGACTGTGGTGTAGCAGATGGTGTAGATCCTCATCACATATCTTCTTGGCCCACCTCTCCTTTCAGCTCCACTTCATTTTTGTCTTCAGCTGTGAGAGATTACACTGACTTTTGAGAGCTCTGTGCCTCAAGTATCTGACCATCTATTTATCTGCCTGAGAGCATTAACTATGCATCCTGAGCTTGCTCAGTAAATAACAGCTACAAGCAAGGAGTGTGAGGAATCTAACACTTCCCAAGGACAAACTCTAAAGCCATAGGGGCTCAAAACCAGCCAAAGAGTGCCCCATCCTCTCTGTATTTTGGTGGACAATTTTGAGAGATGTTCTATATCACATCTTAGTAGAAGTCTATGAGATTAAGCGTCAGTTGCCCACAGTGGAAACTCACTCCTTAATGCAATTTTCATTGACTTTAACATGTCTCATTTTCACTATCCTCATACTTTCAATCTTGATTCTTGGCTTCACCTATGTTCTTATTTTAGAATCTGTTTTTGTGGTAATTAAAATTAGGACACATGCCATCATAACATGTGCAATAGTTTGAAAGAAAGAATTAATATAGTCAAGTATATGTCAGATGTAATGAGACAGAGTTATTAATAAACAGTTCATTAGAGAAGATAAATATCATTACATGACTAGCTCATTCATAAAATAATAGAGCTAAACAGGGAATTTTTACTAAAAGAGGGAGCAGGGAATCTGACTATATATACACATGCATGTATGTATACACACACATATTTCATTTTGTGTGTGTGTGTGTATATATATATAGTGTGTGTGTGTATATATATTATACACACACACACATACATGCATGTGTATGTAGCTGGAACTACAGGTATGCACCAGCATGCCCAGCTAATTTTTTGTGGTTTTAGTAGAGACGGGATTTCACCATGCTGTCCAGGCAGTCTGGTCTCAAACTCCTGATCTTGTGATCCACCTGCCTCGGCTTCCCAAAGTACTGGGATTACAGGCGTGAGCCAATGAGCCTGGCCATTAACATACATTCTTAATGAGAAAAAGCATGTTCAATGCATATAAAGTTTTAGTTATGCAAGATGAATAAGTTCTAGAGATCTATGGTACAACACAGTACTTCTAGTTACCAGTACTCCATGCACTTAGAAAATTTAACAGCCCTGATAATACTAGCCCTGTCAACTCTCCCATTTTGTGGTTAGTGTCCTTAACACTAGTGGGAAGAAAGGCCCAAAAGTCCTTTGCAGATGATGGATACATTTATTATCTTGGTTGTGTTAATGGTCTTATGGTTGTGTGCATATGTCCAAACTCATTAACATGTATACATTGAACATGTGCAGTGTTTTGTATCAATTATATGTCTGCTATAATAAAACTGTTTAAAAAAAGAAAAGAAATAAGTTGAAAGGTTAAATTATTACAAACCTAAAAATATTAAATATCATATAAATAAAAATGAAAAATGTTAAAGTGCACGTACTACTACAAATTTTCCTCATTCATACACTTTACTTTTAGAACAGTTTCAGGTTTACAGAAAAATAAGCAGAATACAATATGTAGCATTTTCATACTGGTTTCTTTCACTTAGCAATACATATTTAAGGTTCCTCTACGTCTTTTCATGTCTTTAGAGTTGATTGCTTTTTATTCCTGGGTAATACCGTATTGTATGGATACATCACAGATTGTTTAGCCATTCACCTATTGAAAGATGTCCTAGTTGCTCCTAAATTCTGGCAATTATGTATAAAGCTTCTACAAATATTTGTATGCATGTTTTTATTTTGACATTAGTTTTCAATTTACCACATTTTTAATTTGGGTAAATATGAAGAAACATGATAGCTGGAGTCAAGAGTAAGAACACGTTTAGTTTTACAAGAAACAACCAACCTGTATTCCAAAGTGGCTGCATCATTTTGCATTCCCGACAGTAAAAAATCAGAGTTCTTTTTACCGTACATCTTCACCAGTATTTGCTGTTGCCAGTGTTTTGGATTTTAACCTTTCTAAACACATGTAATGGTATACCATTTCTGTTTTAGTTTTCAATTTCCTGTAACATAAGAAGTTGAACATCTTTTCATATGCTTATTTGTTATCTTTACATCTTCTTTGGCAAGATATATGTTCAGCTCATTTTTAATTAGTTTTTTTTGTACATTTTTATTTTAAGTTCAGGAGTACATGTTGCACGTGTGTACAATGTGCAGGTTTGTTATATAGGTTAACGTGTGCCACGGTGATTTCCTGCACAGATCATCCTATCACCTAAGTATTAAACCCTGCATCCTTTAGCTATTCTTTTTGATGTTCTCCCTTCTCTCCCCTCTGACAGGCCCCAGTGTGTGTTGTCCCCCTTGTCATGTGTCCATGTGTTCTCATCATTCATCTCCCATTTATAAATGAGAACATGCAACATTTGGTTTTCTGTTTCTGCATTAGTTTGCTGAGGACAATGGCTTCCAGCTCCATACATGTCTTTGCAAAGGACATGATCTTGTTTTCAGTGATTTTGGCATTGATTCTTTCTCATCTTTGTGGATTTATCCACCTTTCATCTTAGAGGTTTCTTCTCTTTGAATGGAGTTTTTGTGATGGGTGGTTGTTGTTTTCTGTTTGTTTCTCTTTTAACAGTCTGGCCATTCTTCTGTAGGGCTGCACATTTTACTAGGGCTCCATTCTAGACTCTAGTTGCCTCATTTTTTTCTATATCTGGAGATCTCACCAGTGCTGTCTGTGACACAGCAAAAATGGCAAGCTGCGCCTTCCTCTGGAAGCTCCCTCCCAGGTGGCTAGTGACCTATTGCCAGCCCCTACATGACTGTAGTACATGGTTGGAGTCCCTAGTTCTGAGGTCTCACACAGTCAGGAGGAATGGGATCAGGGTCTCACTTAAAGAAGCAGTCTGCTGCTTTTTTGGTAGAGCAGCAGTGCTGTGTTGGGAATCCCTTGAGCCTCTGATCAATTTGGGCTTTCCAAGCCCCATAGCCTGGACCAGGTGAGAAACCCAAATGGCCAAGGTGGTGGTCTGCCCTACCCCTCAGTCACTCTGTCCGAGGAAGAACACAGGCAGGAGTGGCCAGATGCCCTGGCTGAGAAGACCTACCCTGTGAGGAGGAGCCAATCGATGTCACACTTTAAAGAAGCAATCCAGCCACTCCTTGACAAACCACCTGTGTCATGGTGGAGAATCACCTCTACCCTTTACAGCTTGGACTTTCCAAAGCCTATAGGCTGGAATGGCTGAGTTGTCTGACCAACCCGGGTGGTAGCCCTCCCCTTCCTTTGCACTCCATCCGAGGGAGAGATCAGACCTCTGTCACTAACATGTGCTGGTGGGCATGGCTGGAGGGTCTGGCTGGGATATCCACCCCAGTGACGAGAAATGGATCAGGTCCCACTTAAAGAACCAATCTGGCCACTATCTGGCAAAACCGCTGTGTTGCACTGTTCAGGGGACCCTTCTTCATCAGATGTTTAAACTCTCCAAAGCCCAGAGCCTGGAATGGCTGAGTTGACCAAACAGCAGAGATTGTTATATTGCGGTTCAAGCATTCAGGGGTGTCCTCAGTTCTCCTGAGAGGACGTTTCTCCAGGTTCTTGGTCTATCATCCTCTCAAGAATGAGAGAGGAGACCATGGCGCAGTGCGCTCACAAAAGTAAATGCCAGACTCAGAAGTGTTTGCAGAAAGTGATTACTTAAAGCACAGAGAGACAAAGGAGAAGGAGAGAGAAACAGCTAACTCACACTGAGTGAGATAAAGAAAAGCCATTCTCATGCTGAATGAGAAGGGTTCCCAGAGGGGGAAAAGCAGAGAAGGAAAGCTCCTCTCACATTGAGTGAGAGAATTCAGAAAGATGGAATCCAGAAGAGGAAAGCAGCTTCCACACTGAGTGGAAGGGAACACACACACACACACACACACACACACACACACACACACACAGAGAGAGAGAGAGAGAGAGAGAGAGAGAGAGAAACAGGAGAAAAGAGAAAGCTTCCATGAGAGAGAGAGTGTGTGGAAGCAGGACCCCAGAGGGGAAATCCAGGAGGGGAAAGAGAGCTCCCACTATGTGGGAGGGGATTCCAGAGAGCTGGAAATCAGGGAGAGAGAAAGATGGCTTCCATGAAGGGAGTGTTTGTGGAAGGGGACCCAAACATGGAGTCCGAAGGGGAGTGGAAGAAAGGGACTTTTAACCTGGGACGAACCCCCACCTTCTCTAAGACCCCTGGCCAATGAAAGGAGTTCCTTAGAACTGCTGGAGTGATTGTCTTTTAGTTTCTTCCAGTGCCGGCAAAATTTAAACATAAACCGTTAAATCTCCCAGATGGAGAGAGATGGAAGGGGGGCCTCGTGCTAGTCAGTACTTGCCCTTAAATCTACGCCCCCTTGTGGACTCCGAAAGAGAATACATTCCCTCATTCTTCATCTAGATGTTTGGACTCTCCAAAGCCCGGAGACTGGAACGGTTGAGTTGACCAAACAGAAGAGATGGCACCTACCCCACCCCCCAGTACTTTGTTGGATCTCAGACAGGTTCTACTCTGTTGCCTGTGGCTGGGGGGAATTCCAAGCCAGTGTATCTAGTCTTGTGTGGGGCCCATAGAATGATGCTGCTCAGCTCCCTGGATTCTGCCTTATTCTTAAGGATATGTGCGGACCTCCTGCCTTGCTTGAATTGCAGACACCTTTGTCGGGGATCATGAAAGAAATAGATAAAGCTCTTGGTCTCTGTGCTTGCCTAAGCAGCTGTTCTGTCAAGACTTGACACTGTTTTGTGTGTCAGACCTATGCTTCTGTAGTGTGGGCTCACAAATGGATCTCCTGATCTATGGGTTGCAAAGATCCCTGAGAGAAGTGCTCTTTCCAGGGATTGCAGTGGCTTATGCTTTCCTTGCTGGGAGTGGGGGTCCCAGTTGAAGGTGCTGTATTCACTCACCCTTTTCATTCTTCTCTGTGAGTGCCACAGACTGCAGCTGCTTCTAGTCAGCCACCTTGGCTCCTCCTTCATTTTTTTTTTCTTTTTGTTGAATTTTTTTGTTGAGTTTAAATCTCACTGCTGAATTTTTTAAAATTTTAAAAGATTTAACATAAGTTTTACAGATTTTCTCTTCGTTTGTGGCTTGTCTTCTTGTTTTCTTAACATTAGTGATCACTAATGATGGTCTTTCTTTCATTCTTGATATTAGTAATTTGTGACTTAGCTTTTTTCTCAGCCTAACTAGAGATGTATAAATTTCATTGATGTCTTCAAAGAAATAATTTCTTGTTTTATTGATTTTTCCTATTATTTCTTATTTTCAATTCCATTGATTCCTGCTCTAATTTTTATTTTTTCTACTACTTATTTGGATTTTATTTTTTATTTTTCTTCTATCGCCCTAAGCTGGAAGCTTAGATTATTAATTGCTCTATTTTGTAAAATCACAGTTTGTATTAATATGTATAGGTTATAATGAAAAGAATATAGAAAAGTTAAATGAGAATTGTAGGATATTATTCTGAAATTATGAATATTGATTTGAAATGGAAAAAATTCTTACAATCATACTCTAAATTTATTATTAGATTCATAATTGCTTAAAAATGAATATGTAGGCAGATTTTTTAAAATACTTTAACTTTTCCAATCCATAAATACTTTATCAAAAAACAGGTTTAACACAGTGAAAGGCACAATGATATGTATCCATTCATTTTTCCTGCCAATATATCAATAACTAAATGGCCTTAGAATTCTTAATATTTGAAATTTATTGTATAACATAATCTGAAATGACTCCCATTTTTGTAAGTTAGATATTTGTGGGTAAATCCTCCATTTATCTGCCACATATTTAAATCTCTTTAAATATAATGAATAGTAAATACATTTCTCATGTGACTCTGATTTTTTAAAATTATATATCAAATTAGTATTTTGTATTATAATGTCTGTCAATGTGTATTATATTATAGCTATAAGAAATATTTGTATTTTACTTTAGGGTTGTGTTAACTACTAGCATTAGAATTTTTTATAACTCTGAAGTTTTGTTGTTGAAGGCAAACAGGATTTATCTGATAGTGATCTAGAAGGACTGGAGACTGATCTATTTCCGCTAACTGTACTATGGAGGTGGTGATAATTCCATCTGCACCATTACAAAGACTAAATACTCACATTCAAAGTTCTAGAATTATGTAACAGATGTCTTTATCTCATTACATGGTTACTAGGGGGTTGTTTCATCTGTTGTACTTTGATACTATCTGTACCTTTACAAGCAATCTGGCACAAGCCTTCTGTTTATAGCACTAGAAAACGGAGCATTGTTATATATCATGGCTACTGTTAATTACACTGATGTGCAAGGCATCACTAAAGCTTGAAATGCTCAAGACATGTCAGGAAAATTTGTTTTTATTTAAGCTAAGCTACTTTTAAGACTCAGATTTAAATAAACAATATATGTGACAATTAAGTATAGTACAATATATCATTGCGTGAGCAGCTTTGTTGAGACTAATCTGTTGGCAAGTTCAGGTTGTTGGTCAAATTTAACTCTTTCTAGTTAGAAAAAGTTTCCATTATTTCAATTAATTTCCAACAATTTCACTTCACTTTAATTGAACACATAAACAATGTTTACTACATTCACAATTTGAATTAAACGCAGTTCATAGTAAACAGAATTTTGGCCACAAAAATCTTTACAATTTGTGTTGCCTAAACATATTAAAAACTAATTATAATGAAAAGACGACTATAATAATTCGGAAAATAATTGCTGATTATTTGCATTATATGTCTCTAAGCAGTGATAAAATGAAAGGAGATGAAGTTCCTGCTGTGGAATGCTTATTTCATAAATATATATATATTAAATGACATTGAGCCAGGCACAGTGGCACTCGCCATTAACCCCAGCACGTTGGGAGGCTGAGGTGAGCAGAACACATGGGTTCAGGCATTGGTGACCAGACTGACTAACATGATGAAACCCCATCTCTACTAAAAATACAAAAATTAGCAGACAGTGGTGGCAGGCATCGGTAATGCCAGTTACTCGGGAGGCTAAGGCAGGAGAATCACTTGAACCCAGGAGAAGAAGGTTGCAGTGAGCCAAGATCAAGACACTGCATGCCATCCTGGGTGACAAAGTGAGATTCTGTCTCAAAAAAAAGAAAAATGACATTGCAAGAAATCATCATACTTAAAACTTTTTTACTCAAAGATAAAAAAATTAAAAGGAAAACAATTAACATGGCATATTTGGCTATAAATGAGGAAAAATTGTTATATGTGTGATTAAGAGAATACTGTATCACTCTCAACTTATATAGAATAGTATATATGTATATATAAAGTATCAGTTCTGTTACATGTTAGCTATTTAGTCTAAATATGAAGTTTTGCAAAATTTTGCTTTCTTCATTTTAACACTTAGCTTCCTAGCTTCTTTCAACCCTAATATCCTCATAGGTTAAAGAGAACAGTCTTTTTGTCTACTTTCTCAGTTGTTTTGAAAGTGAAAAAAGCATTATTTCATATAAAATGTTTAGTGAAAGCTTGGCTTATAAGGAAGCACTCAACTGCTCATTATCATTATATTTTGACTTATAATAGTGGTCTACACAGAATAGAATATGTAATCTAAACAAAGCCCAAAAGCTTTTAGTATAGAGATTTCTTCATAACCAAATATAGTAATTAAGTTTCATCAAATTCCCATAAGTGCATTTGTTTTCTTTTAATTTTTAACAACCAAAAGTACATTTTAACTTAAAAAATCTATCTGTAATTGTTGTACATTTATATATAAGAATGCAACTCGGTTTACATTTGATAAATTTGAAGGAATAGCAACAAATTTATGAATATTCGTTAACAAGGCTATCTTGATGAACACAAAATAATTTCCCATTTTAGTAGAGATAGGATGGTACATGTTAGGATAAAGCTCTGAAGAGAGACTGATTGGGTTTAGATCCAGGTTCTGCCTCTTATTAACATGATGACCTTTGACAACTTATACCTTCATGGTGTCTTACAGTCTCTTTTCTGAAACAGAGATAATAACATACCTTCCTCAAGGGTTATTGTGAGGAATAAGGGAATTAATAAATATAAAGCAATGCTATTGACTGAATGTTTATGCCCCTTTCAAAAAATTTATATGTTGAAAGTTTAACTCCAGTGTGGTGGTACTAGGAAGTAGAGGCTTTTGAAAGTGGGCAAATAGGGGCAACTTGCAAGGTTATTAGTGCCTTTATAAGAGAGACTTGAGATATACCCATAGCCAGTTCTGCCATGTGAAGTTACAGTGAGAAGATTGTTGTCTATGAGGAAGTAGGTCTTCTCCAGACACCAAATATTTTCAGCACCTTGATCTTGGACTTCACAACCTCCAGAATCATGAGAAACAAATTTCTGTTGTTTATAAGTCACCCAGTCTCTGGTAGTTTGTTATAGCAGTTAGTGATGGCTAAAGCTGATTCATGTCAGATCTCCATGTAGCCTGGTATATTTCCATTTGCTAGACCATTACAGAGAATAACCCTGTCTATATTAATTTAATCCAGTGTATCCCAAAAATATTCATTAACAAAATTTTTTTCTCAGTTTTTTTGAACAATTTATATTAATGCCTCAAACACCTATGAAAGTAATATTTGAGATAACAATTTAGTAAAACATATTCTTTTGGTTTTACATACATTTTTAAAAATAACTCAAGACCAAAGATATATAGAGATTATTCCAAATTGTATAGGGATTGTTTAAATATGACTTAAGAACTGTATTCCTGACATGCAATCAGACCCTGCTTTCCCACTCATTACTAAGGGGTAAATAATTATATCTATGTGAGTTTCATCCCCCTCTTTTAGGAGAGAATGATGGGGCATGAATAATATTTTAAAGTAAATATAAGTTAGGAGAATGATTCAGCCATTAGAAAACCTATATTGAGCATGTGTTATGTACCTGGTAACATACCAGGTGTAGGAGATTTACAAAGAAGGAAACTAAAGGCAAATGGAGATGGGGACAGCTAAGGAATTATGATACTTTAGCTGTGTATTAATTGACAGATAAGGTGTCAATGATATAGGAAGCATTTTATGTAAATATACAGGGCCCAAATATTCTGAAAATATTTTTTCCAAACATGTGGGATCTAAGATTTACTTAATGACAGTTCAGAATACAAGGCCTAAAAGTCTACCATAAATTTTAAAAGCCGTAAACCCTTCAAACAAGTGTACAAAGTATTGTTATGACATTATAAACCAACAGCTTTATAAAATAAAATGGGTCATATTATGGGAATTCTACTATCAAAATCTGGAGCCATGACTTGAATCAAGTTTTACTTTAGTTAATTTTTTTTTTACTTTCTCTTTACTTACACAACATTTGAAACTTCTTAGGATTATAGGATTTAGGAGAAAATGGTAAATATTTTCTATCTGTGTCACGCAGATTTATAAATGTAGGTGCTATAGGTTCCAGAAATTAGGTAGAGTTCTAATTATAAAAACAGAAGACAAAGCAAAACAGAAAAAAGGCCTTGTCTTCCATGAGAAGATGTCATATACCATTACTAAAAAAAAATGAATGTGGTTTCCATGTCTTACGGAATTTCAAGATTCATACATTTAGTTTACCAAATACCTCTATCATAGGTTACTAGAATCCCAGAATTTCCAATCGCCTTCACATTACTCTATTGCAGCAGTTGTTACCCTGTGCTTCACCCTCAATCTGCAGCACATCTTATTTTCTGTATAGCAGATATCATCATATATAGTTTGTATAAAAATAATTTATTAACAAAAATAAAACCATAAGATGGATTAAATAACTATTTTGTTATTAATAATACCATAGAAAAACGGAAAACCATAGAGAAAATCTTTAGGTTTGACCCAATCGAGAAGATGAAGGAAATCTTGAAAAATTAATAAATGTGAATAACATTTTCCATTTATAACTTCATTAACTGTGTGCCAGCTTATAAATCAACTTTTCACTGATTAATTAATGCAACATTTATTTGATAAATATGCACTATGTGCAGGCACAGTACTAAATGACTGGATTACCATTCTTGCAATAAAATAATTAATAGTCTGCCAAGAATTCTAAGAGAATTTTTTAAATGAGGATGTAGAGTTAAATTATCAAATATTTGGTAAAATTATAAAGAAACTGAAAGAAGCACTTTTAAAATAACTTTAGAATTGTTGTTGTATATAAGATGTAATAGAAAATAATTACCTCACATGATATTAAAGTGATAAATTCATTAATTTCTATGATTGGATAAATGATCAGAATATTCATAGAGTATAAGACAGGTTTTTGATTTTCTATTAGAAAACAAAAAATTGAATTGATGCTGTCAAATTGGTGATTTTCCTTAATTTTTAATATATTATTCAGGATAAAATTTAAATTATAATTTTGTGTATGCTAAAATCCTTTATACTTGAAATGAGATTACTAGAAATTGTATACATCTCCACTTTTGTCTTGATTCAAAAAAATATATAATTTTGATTGCTGTTTAACATTGGCAAAGTAATATCTTATTCATAAAAACAAAATTATTGATGCTTTTAAAACTTCACCATAATCATAATTATACAAAGCATTTTGTCACTTATACTGCTCCATTGTTTTCAAGAAGATATTATTAGAAAATGTGTGTCTCTACACTACGAAATAGAATATATGCAAATAGTTTGGATAGGAATGATAGAACAACTATTAAGATCTATATGAGAACATCCTGAGTTTTAAACTTATGGATAACAAAAAATATTTTTAAATCTACTTTATCTTTATCTTATTATTGTAAGAGATACATGTGTATTCAAAATAATCTTAGGCCTCTTCTTCATTGTGCTTCAATCATTTATTTTTATATTCCATTGAGATCAGCAAGAAGTATGCCTATATTGCATGTGTGTGTCTGTGCACAAATGTGTATATGCATGTACATATATATTCCAAAGCTGATACATTTTTGAGGTAATAAACGCAAAATCTTTTGGAGCTGACATCATATGTTAAGCTCCCACATTAAATGAGCTCTTCTTTCTTTACTGTTTCTTTAGCTCTGCATAAATTAGGACTTGCATAAAATACAGCCTAGCTAACACGGATATGTAGATACAATACTACCTTTAAAACATAGGGACAAAACAACTTGAGCATTGAGACAAAATACATAAAGCAGATTTTAACAAACATGAGTCATCTCTGTTCATCAGCAGAAAGTAAAAGAGGAATGTACTGCCAGAAGAGGCATCTGATGAGATTAGAAAACATTTTCAGTTAATCTGAAAAAGAATGTTACACACTCATGACTTCAATGAAATATTTAATAATTCATAGTTATGTAATTCACTTTCAGCACATTGGAATGAAATAGAAGTCTTTATCTGGAGACCTTTCAAATCCAGCTTCTTCATTTTTATAATTAATAGTAAAAAATAGGTTTTTTATGTGCATTTTTCCCATCATTTTAACTGTATTTAATCTTTAGTAAATTGTATATGTGAAGTTTCAGGATAAAATTGTTCTCTGTTAAACTGTTGTTAGAATCAATTGCAGTAATATGTTAAAATCCCATACTGATTCTATTTTCAAGAATTGCCTAACTTAGCAGATTGTTAAATATTATTTATATTATTTAATAATTTAAGAAATTGTACAAAAGGGTATATAATATTGAAAGTAATTATAGAATAATAAATGACTATACTCTGTATGTATATAGATTTTTTCAATAGGCTTTTATTTTTAGGAATAATTTTAGTATAAATTATTTAGAAGATAGCATCGAGTCCCCATTTATTGTGTACTCAATTTCCCTTATTATTGGTACCTTGTATTAGTCATATATATTTATTATGATTAATAAACCAGTATTTTTATGTAATATATTCAGATTATCTTAAATTTTACCTAATCCTTTTGTTGTTTGTTGTTGCTGCAGGATCCCATTCAGACACAACATTTCATTTTGTTGTCATGTCTCTTAGGCTCTTCTTGGGTGAGATAGTTTCTAAGACTTTCCTGGCTTTTGATAACTCAAATACTTTTGAGAAGTATTGGTTAAGTATTTTATAGGATAATCCTCCATTGAAATTTGTCTGATGTTTTTCTTATGATTAGACTGAGGTTACATATTTTTGAAAGGAATATCACAGAGGTAATGTGTCATTTTCATCCAGTATATGAAGGATACATATCATCAACATGATTTATAATTGTTGATGTTGACACCTGGCTCAGGTAATATTTGTCAAATTTCCCTAAGTTTTCTCTTCATTTTCTTCCATCCTTTATGGATGAAAGTCACTATACACATTCCACACTTAAATAGTGGGGAGTAATGTGCCCCTTCCTGAATGTAATAGTCCCCTTATCCGTGGTTTTACTTTTCATGGTTTTGGTTACCTGTAGTCAGCTATGATTCAAAATATTACATGGAAAGTTCCAGAAATAAACAACTTATACAGTTTAAATTGTGTCCTGTTTTGAGTAACAGTGATGAAAATTTTAACCACCCCATTCTATCCCATCTAGGACATGAACCATCCCTTAGTCCAGCGTGTCTATGCTGTAATGCTACCTACTCATGAGTCACTTAATAGCCCCCTGGGTTATCAGATTGACTGTCATGGTATTATAAAGCATGTGTTCTATTAACCATTATTTTATTTAACAATGGTCACAAGTACAAGAATAGTGATGATAGCAATTCAGATATGCCATAGAGAAACTATAAAGTGCTTCCTCAGAGTAAAAAGGTAAAAATTGATAGTTTTTGACTTAATAAGGAAAGAAAAAGTATCCTATACTGAGATCACCAAGATTTAAGGTAAGAACAAATTTTCTATCTGTAAAATTGTGAAGAAGAAAAAATTTGTGCTAGTTTTGCTGTTGCACCTCACACTGCGAAAGTCATGGTGGCAGCGCATGATAAGTACTTAGTTAAGGTGGCAAACACATTAATTTGTGGGCACAAGAGATGAACAGAAAAGTATTCCAATGGACAAAAAACTGATTTTATAGTAACTGTGGTTTCAGGCATCTACTGGGGGTCTTAGAATGTATCCTCCAGAGATAAGAGAGACTACTGTACATAGATTATTTAGAATTCTATTGCATGGGTGATTTATCTACTCTCTCCTGTTTGTTACTTTATTCAGATATTTATTTACATGAGTATGGAATCACACATATATATTTTATTTTACACTATGGGACATTATGGAACACTACTTTATTAATTTAATTGCTCAAATTATTCTAGCATTGGCCAATGAGAACTCTTTCAGTGGGCTGGTTCCTGTGGCACTTTGGTATATCTCTATCAGTGTCTGTGGGTGTGGGTGTGGGTGGATGTGGGTGTGTATGTGCCGAGTACTGTCTTACTTCCAGCAATACAGGATGTTCCAGGATTATCTTGTATATTTTTTGCCACATTCCTACAACCAGACTTTCTTCAAGGAGTCCTGGCTCCTTTTATTGAAGAATAATATTAAAAACCAAAATCTGAGTGGTAGATATGCTCTTTTCCAGCAGAGAGTTCGTACATATTTTGATTTCTTTTAACCAGGGAAAAGATACCAAGCTCTGTGTTTATGGTTATGCTCTGATAAAAAAACTAAAAGTGAAAATAACACCAATTTATGGAGCACCCTACAGCTTCTCAGTGGCTCCGTAGTTCAATAATTTAGGAAATAAATGCTTTTGTATTAAAAGATAGTGTTATAGGCAAAGAGGAATGAATCAAAAACTGTATTGATTTGGAAATTTTAAAGAACACTCAGGAGAAACAAAGTTTTTATGAATAGGAACTATCACTAGCAGTTAAAAACAAAAGAAGGTCTAGATCAATGGAAAACAACTGACAAAATAAAAGTGATGGTGACAGGAAGGTAATTGAAAAAGTCTAAAAAATTACTGCTGTTGAAGCCTGTGTTAGCCTTAAATTTGTTAAGTCCTTATTATATGCCTCTGTAGTATACACCATTGAATACTATTATTATTATTCCTAATTGGTCCAAGTTGGTGGTTTGTACAAAATCATTCACTTTTAAGAAGCAGAACCAGTAAACCTTGCATTTTAGCTATTGAGGTCACAGTCATTTAATGATCATTGCTTTAAAATATGTATTTCATCTAGAAAGGCAATGCCCTAACTATGCAGAATATTGCTCTCATTAATATGTTTCTTTAGCTGCACCTTAAAAAAAAAGTTGTTTCAACATGATTTTCAGCCTCTAGGTTACTAGTATGTGGCAGGACAAGTCCCCATTGTCCCACTTCCTTGAAGTAGCATGCATACCTTGGGCCAAGAGATGTTATACAAACACCTGTGATGACAAATTAGACAACCTGTGAGCCAAAGGACAAAGGAACTTCAAAATGTTTCATGTTTTCAATGTGGGCATTGAGAACTAGAAGTTCTTCAAGGCATAAATAAGAGACAAGAATTTCAAAGAGTGGAAAACTGTGAATAAGAACAAGGTTACGCATATTATTTTCATTTATTATAAGAACAATCCTATCTCAAGAAAAAAAAAAGTCCATCGTTTTTACCTACAGTCCTTTAAGATAGTTGTGTCACTTATTTTTTAAAAAGATCTAAAATATAATTGAATTTAATGTTAGTTTAGGGTATAATCTGTTTTCCACAAATAACTTCCAGTTAGATTGTTAAGTGGATCTATCTATCTATCTATCTTCTATTATCTATTTATCCTTAATAACTTATCTACCTATTTATTCATCTATGCATCTGTCCATCTGTCATTTTGTCTTCTCTTGCTACCTATTATTTTTGCATAAGGAATATAAACAATAATTCTATAATGTCTAAAGCAGTTATTGAATTGTACAGTGGTACTATCATCTGATAATGCTTCAGAGTGGATCTGATATTTATTATTAGAAAAATATTTCAATGAGGGATATGATTTAGCAAAGAAGAAGATGATTACTTTTAACCATGTGAGAAAAAAATATAGTCCCAGAACTAAAGCTGATTATTTAACTGGTTTGTTTGAAATTTGTGGCCTTTCTAAGATTATAGTAGTTAGATAAAAGTTTGAAGAGCAAGTAACAACTAAATTTAGGAAATTAAAAAATATTTTCAAATTGACTGCTCAATGGAAACAAGCTTATTTTAAATCAGTTAAATTACATATTATGTGAGAAATTATAATTTCTCCACTGAAATAGTTATAGAAAAATGAAGTCATGTGTTAATACAATTTATCACTTTCTACTTTACAAAATAAATTTTTAATTAATATTTAAATTTTTAAATAATTTATTAGTATAAAATTAGTGTCACTCTTTCCATATACACACGTTGATCAGGTTAATTAGATATTAATCCCACAAAGGAAGTATATATATTATACAACTATCTGGATCTTATTGTTAATTTTAAAAATAGTTTCTAATTTTGCTTAATAATTAAAATAGTAAAGTATTTTTCTTTTGAAAAACATGTATAACTTCATATCTAAATACTGTCATTGTGATTCTGTTAAACATTCTGTATGTTTTAAAGTAGAGATAAAAATACATTTTGAATACAATTTCATGAAAAGGCTAACATCTATTACAGTGGCTTGCTGTCTCGTGTAAGGTCAAGGGCTATAGAATTTCTAAGATGCTAACACACTGTTGAGATAGGAGATCAGCAGGACTTGCTTTCCAAGCACTGGTGATGACCCCAGTCTCTGCACTGCTGATCAGAGCAGGATGTGGTTGAAACAGTGTGCAGTGAAGAAGCCAGCTGAAACCAGCAGATCGTGACACAGAAAAGCGAACTTGGGTTGCCCTCACTGCTTATTACCATAAAGACACTCCTACTGGTGCCATGACAATTTACAAATGACATAGCAACAAGTCATGGCAATGGCTCCGAAGTTACCATGTATGGTTCTGGAAACTCCCTCCCCATTTTCCAGAAATTTCTGAATAACCTACCTCTTAATTAGCATATACTTAAAAGAGGATATAAATACTGCTGCCAACAGCCCATACACTGCTACTCTGGCACACTGTCACTTGGGTAGCCCTGCTCCACAAGAGTCAGTGCCTCTGCTGCTGCTGCTGCTGTTGTTCACTGCTGCTTCAATAAAAGTTGCTAACAGGGCAGTCTTGCCCTTGAATTTCTTCCTAAGTGAAACCAAGAGCTCTCTGGAGCTAAGCTTCAGTTTTGGGGCTCACCTGTCTTGCATCTCTACGAATCTGTAAATGTACTGTCTTCCTTTCAAGACAAATTCAGTGATCATTTCATTTGCAAGGCTTTCCATGACACACTTGGTACCAGAGTCAGCAAACTTTTTCTGTAAGTAGCCAGATGGCAAATATTTTCTGCTTTGTGGGCAGTACATATGGTCTCTGCCACAACTACACAACCCTACTGTTGTAGTGTGAAAGCTACCATATAATCCTCAGGGACAAGATCAGTAATAGCAGAAGCCACAGATAGTAAGGAAACTCATAGAGAATACACAACTCAAGAAACTATTATCAGTATCAGCTGCCCCTTTAAGATGATCTTTCCCTATATCCTTATTTGTGAAATTTTTTTAACTTAATAAGGATGGTGTAATACTTAAAATTCTCCTTTCAGTTGCCATAACTTAGAGTATACTCAGCCCTTTTTCACCACCACAATAAGCCAGTTAAGTGAGCACTTTCTGGTAGTGGTCAAAAAATGTCTCTAACTCACACCTCTAGTTTTTCTATTTATTGCACAACCAATCTGTGTGTTACAACTAATACTCAGAGGATAAATCTCTTTTGTTCTGATATTCTCACCTTCTTTCTCTAAGACAGGCAATACATTTACTAATAATAAAAATAAAACTTAAACCCCCTCATATAAATATTACATTTGATTCTATCCTTTCATACAAGTAATATCCTCTATCAAAATGTGAAGACATAAAGATACTCTCTATTTTCTAAAATTGTTTTCAGAAAGAAGAGTCCAAATCGGCCACCTCTGTAGAATTCAGACTGCCAACACTTAAACATTTATTTAGTGCTCCCGACTTCTTCATGTACTTACACATCTACATATACATACAGATCAGTGTTAATTAGAAATTATATAGGGGGTTTATTATACAATATTCAACTAGTTAGATTATAAATTTGATTTCATAATCTCTGGTGTATAGAAAATTCGGAGCGTGGAGAGAGATTAAGACTCATCTGGCCAGTGGGAGAGCTGTAGATTTAAGTTTGGCAAAGAGATCACCTTTTATTTAGAATTCCAATGTTCAGTCTCAGTAAATAAAGCACACTGGGTTGAATGCAGAGTGAGAGGCATAATCATTATATTTTTCATTATTATATACTCATTATTTAGCTCTCACATTGTCTTCATAGATATGCTGTGGTTTCCAAAGACAGTGAACTATTTTATATCTTTATATCCCTGTATCTGATACAAAGCTTGGTACACCTAATGCATTAAAAATGTTAAGTAATAGTGTGAAAAATTCTGAAGGCCATTGAATGATCTGTCTCTAAGTCTACTTAGGTAGAATCGTGTGACAAAAACAGTCTGCAAACGTTTTCTGGATGTCTGCACATGTGAATAAGTGAATGAGGCATTAAATATAATACACATTAACACATATCTAATTAATTTAGCTTCTTATGCCTGATAAAAGAATAATGAGAAACTCTAAAAGATATTGCTTTGAGATATTTCCCTCTGGACTCATTTACAGCTAACAGAAGGATGTAAATCTGGTAATCGGTAAAATTTGCATATTTGTGAAAGAAAGATCTGTGAGATGATAGGTCACTAGGAATTTTGCCCTATTTGATATTTTACAAGTTCATGCCATCAGATGGTGAATCCATTTGGGGAAAAAAAATTCTTCTAGAAAATTTGAGGCTAAACGCTGAAATATAATAATATACAATGTGAGAATGTCTACTTTGACTTTGTATTTGCATTTCCCTGCACATCACAAAGGGGCTTGCACATGGCTCATAAGGAAATTAATATGGTAATAATGTTAATAAAATACAAAACTATTTGAAGATCCTTGAAAAATAAAATAAAATTCCCTTAGATTATATGAATAGCCTTCTATTATCTATGTTAACATCTTAAAATTAAATATTCCCCCCCTCCAGAATCAAATATAAACCTAAAACATTTTTGTTTCAATTGAGTAAGAGTTTCTGACTTAGGGAATACAGCTAACAGTCAGTGACCTGACAGTATACCCTAGATACCGTAAGAGGAATAATGCATAAATGAACACTCTACAGAGGATAGGCCATAGATAAAATGGGAGTTTTAAGAGTGTGTAATCAAAGATGTGTAAGAAACAGAGTTGCACATAAATGGATCAAAAATGTTAATTTTTTGCCAAAATATAGGAAAAAAAGAAAAACCTTACAGATGCATACCATTTAATATTATTATTCATACATTCTTTAAGGAGTTTTTGTAACGTTGTTTGAAAAAAACAGGCATTTGTGCTTGCTATGTTCTCTATTGGTTAGATAGATCTTCACTTAATTTACTGTCTTGGTTGGGGGTGGTGGCTCATGCCTGTAATCCTAGCGCTTTGGGATGCCGAGGCTGGAGAATCACGAGGTCAAGAGATAGAGACCATCCTGGCCAACATGGTGAAACCTCATCTCTACTAAAAATACAAAAATTAGCTAGGTGTGGTGGCACACACCTGTAATCCAGCTACTTGGGAAGCTGAGGCAGGAGAATCACTGGAACCCTGGAGGTGGAGGTTGCAGTGTGACAAGATCACACCACTCCGGCCTGGCAAAAGAGCAAGACTTCATTAAAAAAAAAAAATTACTGTCTTATCACTATGTACTCATCAATTACTTTGGGTCTTTGTTCAAACATCTTCTCTGACCACCTAATCTACAATAATTATAATTACTTTTGCCACACTATTATAACTGGGTTTTTTCTTGGGTGCTGGTGAGGCACAGCTCCCCTGAGAGAATGCTGTGGGTTCTTGGCCTCCAATCTCATAAAGAATAAGCAATGGGACCACTGCAGGTGCACCGTATGCTCGTACAAGTAAATATCAGACCCAAGAAGTGTTGCAGAAAGGTGATTTTATTTAGGTAGAGAAAAGAGAAGAAAAGGAGAAGAGAAAGACTTCCACAAAGAGTGTGGAAAGGGATACCAGAGGGGAAATCCCAGAGAGGAAAGGAAGCTCCCACCATGTGGAAGGGAATTCCAGAGAGCTGGAAATCCACTGCGGGTAAAGGGGCAGGGGAATTTATCCTGGGACCTTCCCAAGGTCCTCTGGTCAATAGAAGGAGTTACTTTAAACTTCTGCTGGGGGTGATTGACTCTTAGTTTCTTCCCACACCAGTGAAATTCAAACATAAACCATTAAATCTGGATGGAGAGAGATAGGAGTGGGTCATGGCACTGGGAAATTCTTGCCCTGAAAACTACGCCCCCTTGTGGACCCAGGAAGAGAACACGTTCCCTTACTATCTATTCTAGTATGGTAATAGTGTCATATACTATCATACATAGAATTTATAGCACTTTCCATAGACACAGATTGTGATGTTAGTGATAAGTAACTTTTGAATGAATTCATGGGGAAAATTCTCTTTTCAATCTAGTGTTGATATTAAATCTCAACATATCCAACTTAACCAATACCTTTCATGTTTTAGGTTCATAATTTGAATGAATAAATGCATTAATCATATAATTTTTAAATTGAATATGTGTATTTGATAAGACATTACTGCATATACAATTGCACAAGATATTCAGTAAATATCTTTGAGTCTGTTATGTATAACGCATGGTTTTCTGTTTTTAATTGATAAACTACAAGATTTCAATGGCAATGAAATTACTTGCTGAAAAATTTTATTTTAGCTAACAAAAAGGAGGTTGAAATAAAACTCATAGTTGAACATGGCAAAAAATGCAAACTACAAATTCTAATCATGATCAGTAGTAAAGAGCATGAATCCTTTAAAATAAAAATATCAGGCTATTTTTCAAATTTTTTCTCATATATTCATGTCAGTTTGGTTCCCAAAATGAAATAAAATAAATATCCAAAGACTATTTTGCCAACTGTAGAGATAAGCCAATAGATACATAACATACTCATGCTCAATTAGAGATTGCTATTTTGATCATTTCTTTCATTTCTGTTGTCAGTAAGTGTGAAAATAACCTAACAATATAGGTGACACTCTATACTCAGGAACAAAACCAACGTTTGCCACCCCTCACAAAAGAAAAATATTGTGAAAACAAAATAAAGAAAAAAAATCAATTTTGATAAAACACATAATATGCAAAAAATAAACTAAATTAAAACACAAATTATCTTATGTATATGGTATTGCTAAATGTGTTAAAATAACAATTTTCTACACTATGATTTTTCCTTTTGTTTAGTATATTATTAAGACCTAAAACATTTCTTAGAAATTAGATTGAAAGTTATTTACTTTGTAGTGAGCTAGATATTTGAAAGAAATTAGCTGCCATGAATTTATTTATATATTGTTTTTTATTTTTATTTTGTAAGAGCACTAAACATGGGAGCCACACTCAACAAATTTTTTAAATTTTTTATTTCTAATTATAATGGGTACATAATAAGTGTGTATATTACTAGGGTACATGCAATATTTGGATACAGTCATGCAGTGTGTAATAATCAAATCAGGGTAATTAGGGTATTAATTTATTTTTATTTTTGTTAAAAATATTCCAATTTTACCTTGTAGTTATTTTGAAATATACAATAAATTATAGTTGACTATAGTCACTGTTGTGTTATCAAATACTAGATAATATTCACTCTAACTGTATTTTTGCACTTGTTAACCACCTCTACTTTATGTCTCCATCCCCACTACCATTCCCAGCATCTAGTAACCATCAATCTAGTCTCTGTGAATTCAATTGTTTTAATTTTCAGTTTTCCCAGGTAAGTGAGAACATGCAAAGTTTCCTTAACAAATTTTTAAGTGTTAAATATAATGTTACCTAAAGGCACGATGTTGTACATCACATCTCTAGAACTATTGGAATTGTATATGTGTTGGTTAGTAACTCCCCATTCTCCTCCCCTAGTTCTCAACAAACATTCCATTCTTTATATCTATGTGTTTGTATATTTTAGATATTTTATATAAGTGGAATCATGGAATATTTGTATTTCAGTGACTGGCTTATTTCACTTAGCATAATACCTTCCAGGTTCATTCGTGTTATTTACACATTTTAGGATTTTCTTCTTTTAAGGCTGAATAATATTTGATTATATATATGGATACCACATTTTCTTCATTCATTTGGTGATGGATATTCAGATTGTTTACACATGTTGGCTACTGTGAATAGAGCTTCAGTTAACATGAGAGTTGTTATATCTCTCAAGGATTTCCATTATTTTGGATAAACATCCAAATGGGTATGGTAGCTTTATTTTTTTAATTTTAATTTTATTATTTTATTTTTGAGATGAAGTCTCTCTCTACTACCTGGCTGGAGTGCAATGGCACAATCTCGGCTCACTACAATGTCCACCTCCCAGCTTCAAGCAATTCTCCCACCTTAGTCTCCCGAGTAGCTGGGACCAGAGGCACCCGCCACCACGCCCAGCTGTTTTCTTGTATGTTTAATAGAGATGGGGTTTCACCATGTTGGCCATGCTGGTCTTGAACTCCTGACCTCAAGCAATCTGCCCGCTTTGGCTTCTCACAGTGCTGTGATTACAGACGTGAGCCACCACACTCCTCCAGGTAGCTTTATTTTATTTATTTGATTTTTAATTTTTGATGAATCTTTATTCTGTTTTCCACAATGGAAAATGACAGATGGATATTCAACTTCCCCCCAAACTATCTGTTGAATAAACTATCCTTTCCTTCTTGTGTAACTTGGCACCTTTGAAGAATGTGATGGTTAATACTGTCAACTTGATTGGATTGAAGGATACAAAGTATTGATTCTAAGTGTGTCTGAGAGGGTGTTGCTAAAGGAGATTAACATTAGATTCAGTGGGCTGGGAAAGGCAGACCCACCTTTAACGTGGTGGGGGCAATCTAATTAGCAGCCAGCATTGGCTGGAATATAAGCAGGCAGAAAAATGTGAAAAGAGAGACTGGCCTAGCCATCCAGTCTACAGTTCGTTCCCGTGATGGATGGCTCCTGCCCTCAAACATCAGCTTCTAAATTCTCCAGTTTTAGAACTGGGACTGGCTTTCCTAGCTCCTCAGCCTGCAGATAGCCTATCGTGGAACCTTTTGATGGTGTGAGTTAACACTTAATAAACTCCCATATATATATATAATCTATATACATATATATATATATATAATAATTTAAAATATATAAGCTAGAAGGGTGATGCCTCCAGCTTTTTATATATGCACATACATATAATGGAATATATGTATGTGCATATATATAAGAATATTCCATTAATTCTGTCCCTCTAGACAACCCTAATATATTGAAGATTAATTGAATATCTATATGTGAGTTTATTCCCGAGGTCTCTATTCTGTTCCACTGTTCTGTATTTCTGTCTTTGTGCCAGTACCAACTGCTGTAATTACTGTAGCTTTGTGATACATATTATTTTCATTCAGGATGGGTGATGCCTCTGGCTTTATTCTTTTTTTCCAAAATCATTTTGGCTATTGAGAATTTTTTGTGGTTCCTTATGAATTAAAAATTTTTTTCTGTTCTTATAGGAAAGGTTATTGAGATTTTAAAAGATATTCCATCAACTCTCTAGGTCTCTTTGGTTAGTATGAACATCTTAACAATATTGAATCTTCCAATTCATAAATATTAAATGTCCTTCCATTTTGTGTGCCTCACTTAATTATTTTCATCAATATTTTGTAGTTTTCAAAGTACATATCTTTCACTTTCTCAGTTAAATTAATGGTAAGTATCTGATCATTTATAAATACCCCACTTTACTTTGCTGATACGTTTCAAGTAAAATAATTTTCATAACAAGCCTTTTATTAATCATATGTATTTAAAGGTAATTGATATATCCTTCTATATATTCTTCAAAAATTAAGTGATTTTCTTTAGGAGATGCTTTTAAAACAGTGTTTTGCTAGTCAAGTAATATGTATTAATCTATATTCTAAACTAGACATTCTGCTGAAGTTCAGATATTAAAGTATGAACAAGACAAATATATTTATTGTTTTTTAAAAAACTGGTGGTCTTTCTGGGGTAAGATATTTAAAAATATAACTAATTATTAAGAAGTAATATTTTTAAGTTACAGGAAATAAAGAGACTGTGAGAGAAGTTATATTTAATTGTATGTATATATAATCCATATAATCTTATATCTAAATAAGTGCTAAATTTTTGCTACTATTTAAAATATATTTTGCTCTCAAATTTTATGGAAGTTACCCAAAGTCAAAATTCTAAAAAAAAAAAAAAAAAAAGCCATCTTATAATGCTTTATTTTCTTTCCTCATTTAGGGTAGTCATGCCAAGAAAAAAAAAAATCTCCCAAAGGCTACATGGTTGATTTAAATTATTCATATTTTTTAAATAATAAAAAGCAAATTACTTTTACATTTTAATTAAGTTTGCTCTACTACAAATCTTTAAATGTAACTAATGTAATGTAAGAAAACTAAGTTTACACTTCGTCTCTAAGTCTTCAACCATACCTTAAATCCTACAATAACATAGTTAAATTTAGGAGATTATAAGAAATAGTGGCCTAGAGAATGTTAAGTCAGAAGAAAAACTAGACTTTGAAAACCTTCCTTTTATTCAAAATGCAGTGTCCTTTCTGTGCCTCTGGATATCATAAGTATCAAAAGAAATATTTTATGACCAAGACATTGTGTTCTGTACTTTTTGTGTGCTGCACACATACCTAATAAATAATCATTTCACAGCTTCTTTTTAAACCATACTATGGTCAATGAATCATGTAACATTTGAGACTGACATCAGGTGAAACTGAACTTACCGAGCTCAGATAAGCCTTCAGCGATGACAGAATGTAAGCTCTTCAGTATGAACACCAACTGACTTCCATCTAGAGATTATGTCAAAAAATATAATAATCTGGAGCATGTGAGCTAAACATAGAAGGCAGAGGAATTGGCATCTTTATGTATATATAGCATCTTAATAGTTACGGTTTGAAATTTCATAGTCCTCTCTCCACACTGTAATTTTCTCATTTGAAAAAATTTTGAAAGTATTTTTTGTTATTTTATTGCATAATAGTATAACAGATTATACTTGGCTTTGATGAGATATTAAGTTTACACATATTGAGAAGAAGAAATATTTTGGCAAGTGCCAAAATAAGCAACATTCTCTCTTCTAGATACATGTCAATTTATACTATAAAAATAGGCTTCTTTTTTATATGTTTTTGAAAGATAAAATATATTTATTAAATTTCTAAAATATGTGGTTGTAATTTTTCACTATGATTATTTAATTTCATTGGATAGACAATAAATAGGTTTCAGGAATAAATTATTGCAACAATTTAGAGAATGAGAAATAAACTTCTAAAATAGCCATTCTGTTACATGTGATGACTTACATGCTTACTGTTCCAGTGAATATATTTAAACACTGAAATGTTATATTTCCATGCATTTAACTTATAATCTGAAATGGTTTGGCTGTGTTCCCATTCAAATCTCAACCTGAATTGTATCTCCCAGAATTCCCGTGTGTTGTGAGAGAAACCAAGGGAAGGTAATTAAATCATTATTGCTGGTCTTTTCCATACTATTCTTGTGATAATTAATAAGTTTCATGAGATCCGATAAATTTATCAGGGGCTTCCACTTTCGCTTCTTCCTCATTTTCTCTTTCTGCCATGTAATAAATACCTTTGCCTCCCTCCATGATTCTAAAGCCTCCCCAGCCATGTCAAACTGTAAGTCCAATTAAACTTATTTTCCTTCCCAGCCTCAGCTATGTTTTTTCAACAGTGTGAAAGTGGACTCATACAGTAAATTGGTACTGAGAGTGGGGTGTTGCTGAAAAGATACCTGAAAATGTGGAAGCGGCTTTGGAACTGGTTAACAGGCAGAGATTGGAACAGTTTGGAGGGCTCAGAAGAAGACAGAAAAATGTGAGAAACTTTGGAACTTCCTAGAGACTTGTTGAATGGCTTTGCCCAAAATGCTGATAGTGATATGAACAGTAAAATTCAAGCTGAGTTGATCTCAAATGGAGATGAGAAACTTATTGGGAACTGGAGCAAAGTTTATGTTTTAGCAAAGAGACTAGAAGCATTTTGTCCCCGCACTAGAGATTTGTGAAACTTTGAACTTGAGAGAGTTGATTTAGCGTATCTGGCAGAAGAAATGTCTAAGCAACAAAGCGTTCAAGAGGTACCTTGGGTACTGTTAAAGGCGTTCAGTTTTATAAGGAAAGCAGAGCATAAAAGTTTGGAAAATTTCCAGCTTTGCTATGTGATAGAAAAGAAAAACCCATTTTCTGGGGATAAATTCAAGCCAGCTGAAGATATTTGCGTGAGTAGCAAGGAGCCTAATGTTAATTCCCAAGACCATGGAGAAAATGTTTCCAGGCCATGTCAGAGAACTTCATAGCAGCCCCTCCCATCACAGGCCTAGAGGCCTGGAAGGAAAATGTGGTTTCATGAGATAGGGCCTGGGTTCCTGCACTGCGTGAGGCCAAGGGACTTGGTGCCCTGTGTTCAAGCCGCTCCAGCCATGGCTGAAAGGAGCCAATATACGGCTTGGGCTGTGACATCAGAGGGTAGAAGCCTCAAGCCTTTGCAGATTCCACATAGTCTTGAGCCTGCAGATGTACAACATTTAAGAATTGAGGTTTGGGAACTTCCACCTAGATTTCAGAAGATGTTTGGAAATGCCTGTATGCTCAGGCAAAAGTTTGCTGCAGTGGCAGGGCTTTTATGGAAAACCTCTGCTAGGGCAGTGCAGAAGGAAAATGTGGGGTCAGAGCCCCCACACAGAGTCTCTACTGGGGCATTACCTAGAAGAGATGTGAGAAGAGGGACACCATCTTCCAGACCCCAGAATGGTAGATTCACCGACAGTGTGCACTGTGAGCCTGGAAGAGCTGCATATACTCAATGCCAACCCATGAAGTCAGCTGGGAAGGAGGCTACACTCTGCAAAGCTGCAGGGCCTGAGCTGCCTAAGACCATAGGAACACACCTCTTGAATCAGCATGACTGGATGTGCATTCCAGAGCTGTAATATTTTTATATTAAAGCTGGATTTTGGACTTGCATGGGCCATATAACTCCTTTGATTTGACCAATTTCTCCCATTTGGAACAGCTGTGTTTACCCAATGCCTGCACCCCCACTGTATCTAGGAATTAACTGACTTGCTTTTGATTTTACAGGCTCATAGGCTGAAGGGACTTGCCCAGTCTCAGATGAGACTTTGGACTGTGGACTTTGGGTTAATGCTGAAATAAGTTAAGACTTTGAGGGACTGTTGGGAAGCCATGCTGGGTTTTGAAATGTGAGGACATGAGATCTAGAGGGTCCAGGGGCAGAATGATATGAAAGGCTGTGCCCTGACACAAATGTCAACTTGAATTGTATCTCCCAGAATACCCATGTGTTGTGAGAGGAACCAAGAATATGTATTTGAATCATGGGGGCTGTTCTTTTCCATGCTATTCTTGTGATAGTGAATAAGTCTGGTGAGATCTGACGGGTTTATCAGGGGTTTCCAATTTTCTTTCTTATTTTCTCTTGGTGCTGCCATGGAAGAAGTGTCTTTTGCGTCTTACCATGATTCTGAGTCCTCCCCAGCTATGTGAAACTGTAAGTTCTATTAAACCTCTTTTCTTCCCAGCCTGGGGTATTTATTTATCAGCAGGATGAAAATGGACTAATACATAATCATAGAATATTTATACATTTAAGTAAGAGTGGCATTATACATTTTATTTAAACATGTGTGTGTGTTTGTGTGTGTGTGCACATCTGCTTGGAGTATTTTAAGATCTTAAACAATCAATTTCTTAAATTTCATCCTTTTCACATATTTTATTTTTTAAGTACAGAAGCTTACAGTCATATTTTCCTAAGGTAATTTTGGTACATTTCACGTTTAATGGCTGATTTCTAATAATATCCCTGATAGGAAAAAAATCCCTTTTTTAGGTAGTAGTGTTTTCTTATAAAAAATTATGCTTATTTATTTGGTTGAGTATCTGGCCTTCATTATATTTATAAATGCAAATTTAAAAATTCAGAATTAACACCAATTCACCTCATAATTATTGTTTAAAAATAAATAGCAGGTATATAGGTCTTATGAGTATATACATCTTAATCATTAAATACTGTTAAATCATTATAGGTACAATTGTATCAAAGAAACAACATTGGTGGACTATAATAACTGAGATCTTAATTAAACACAAGCCAGAAAATTTAAGCAAAGTTTATGTAACTACAACCTTTTCCTAACTCTTTTTACAAATCATTAGGCTGTATCTTTTTTTTTTTTTTTGACCATAAATTTCAACATAAAATTTAAGTGCATTATTTCGGAAGACAGAATATAAAAATCTCAGTTGAATATTAAAAGAATGGAACTGTTATAGTTTAAATGTGCTCCTTTCAAAATTCATGTAGACATTTATCTCCACTGTGGCATTTTGGGAAGTGATTAAGTCATGAGGGTTCAGTCATCATGAATGAGATTACTGTCTTATAAAAGAACTATAGGGAACCGTGTTAGGCTTTTTTTCCCTTCTACTTTCTGACATGTGAGAAAACAGTGTTGTATCCTCATGAGGATGTAGCAAGACATCATATTGTAAAGAGAAAACAAGGCCCTCATCAAACATCAAGCCACTCAGCACCTTGATCTTGAACTTTGCAGCTTCCACAGCGATGAAAAATAAATGTCATCCTTTATACATAACCCATTCTTAGGTATTTTATTCTAGCAGTGAAAGAAGTCAAAGACAGGTACTAAATCACCTTTTGAAAAATCTGCCAAAATATTTTTAATGATTCAAACTCATCATCCATTGTACAAAATAAGAATTATCTTCCTAGAATGTGCAAACTAGGATGTTAGTTTAATTCTTTATTGAATTATTTTAGTCCAGATCATCTTGATCATTTTTGACAAACTCTAATTAAAATAACTTCATCTATATTAATATAGTATTATTATAAAATATTTAGCTCTCAGCTCTCATTCCAGAAACCTGCTCATTTTTCTGTGCGGCTGTCTAACTCAACACTGGTATAGTTCACTCCTCATATCTCAGAAGACTACAGGTCTCTCTGGATGTTTGCTAGGCCAGTGAGAAGAATAATTATTTATTTTCATCTTGTGATTGCTTCCTCTATTTCACAATAATTGGGGGAAATGGGCTAAGGATAAAGGCAAAGTACTTAGGTACTACACAAAGAAAATGATGAATTTTACGGTTATTCTGACCCATTACTTAGTTTTAAGCTACCTCAGAGAAAAAGATTTGTTTAATATTTTAGTAGTCTCCAGTATAGTACATTATCCAGTACGTATATAGTATGCTGCTAAATTTAATGCATAATTGAAAGGAATAATTTGATGTTTTCTGATATGTAAACATGGCTTAAAATGACAACTTGAAAGCAATAGAACTTTCTACTCTATCCAATACTTTATTTCACTTATAATAATTAATACATAGTAAAATCTCCTTATGTTGCAGATTACTGAGATTATTTTATTTTTATTTTTAATGAATCTTTTTGCTTTATTTAAAATTATATATTTTCAAATACTGACTCTTTTCTCCTTGCTGTCTAATTGAAACATTGCACCCTTTGACCAGGATCTACCTATTCCTCCACTCCCTAACCTCCCTGTAGCCGCAGTTCTGTTTTCTGTTTCTGTGTGTTTGTTTTTTAAACATCATATTTTAAATAAATATAAATTATCACAGTAAAGGTAGAACATTACTTACAATTTTAACATATAAACGTTCAAAAGTACAAGGGTAGTGTCAAGTTTGATGTATTAAACGTATGTACTATATGGGATCTCAAGACTAGAAGTCCAAGCTTGGGTCATCAGCTTTGGTTTCCTCTGAGACCTTTCTTCTTGGCTTATAGATGGCTTTCTTCTCTCCATGTGTTCATATCATCTTTTCCCTCCAGATGTTCATTTCCAAATTTTATCTTATTATAATAACATTAGGACACACTTTAATAACCTCATTTTATCTAAATTATCTTTTTAAAGGTCCTATCTGTAAATACAGTCACACTCCGAAGTACTGGGGGTTAGAACATCAACATATCAATTTTGGTGAAACACAATTCAACCCAAAACAGAATGATAAACATTCAGGTTGGCCGAAAGAAATGGTTATAAATATTATTCCAATGTTATTACATTTTCTATGATAGTAAAGAACAATTGTACATTATAATACTATAATAAAACATGGTCCTTACAATATAAATTATTATTTCTCTATTTGTTGCTTATAGAAAGCTTCATAACACAATACTACAAAATTAGTAGCTTAAAAGCATACCTAGTTATCATCTCCTTATTCTCTAAGTTTGAACTCTGGGCACAAAATTAATGTGCTCTGAGCTTAGGATCTCAGAAGCCTGAAATCTAACACTTGGCCAGGGCTTGTACCCATTTAAGGCTTGGGCTCTCTCCCTAGAATGTGTGGTTGTTGACAGAATTCAGTTCCTTACTGTTGTAGGACTAAAATCCCTACTTTCCTGCTAGCTTTTGGCCAGGGATCAAAATCGGCTTCTAGTGCTAACTCTAATCGTGCCTATTTGACCTTTTCACAGCATGGCAACTTAACTTCATCAAGACCAGCGGTAGAATATTACACAAATTCTAAACCTCTGATTTCAGGAAGAAGATAAGCCCATCAAAAGTGATAATTTCAAGTTATAAGTAAAGAAAAATATAATCTTGTGATGTCAGTTACATAGGCTAGGGAAAAATTACATTGTTCTCTCTAATTTTAGTAGCAAATATAGAGAGAGTTAGTGAAATACATTATTGTTTTATATCATATTTTCAAGATTGCATTTGCAGGGATTGAAGCTTCCAAGGAGGCAAATTTCCAACTTTTTGGAAGAGCTTCCTTTAACAAATTATTCCAAAGCCCATTTTTTCCCTCAACTTAACTTTAATCATTGTAAATAATTTGTCAACTGATAAATATGTATTTATAGAGAATTAACATCTATCTTCCTGAGACCACATTAGGTATTCTATTAATATGCTTAGAAACAACATTGTTCTTTAATATATTTATATATACTTTAAGTTCTGGGACACATGTGCAGAAGGTGCAGGTTTGTTACATCGGTATACACGTGTCATGGTGGTTTGCTGCACCCCATCAACCCATCATCTACATCAGGTATTTCTCCTAATGCTATCCCTTCCCTAGCCTCCCACCCCCCAACAGGTCCTGGTGTGTAATGTTCCCCTCTCTGTTTCCATGTATTTTCATTTTTCAACTCCCACTTATGAGTGAGAACAGGCAGTGTTTGGTTTTCTGTTTCTGTGTTAGTTTGCTGAGAATGATGGCTTCTAGCTTCATCCGTGTCCCTGCAAAGGACATGAACTCATTCTTTTTTATGGCTGCATAGTGTTCCCTGGTGTATATGTGCCACATTTTCTTTATCCAGTCTATCATTGATGGGCATTTGGCTTGGTTCCAAGTCTTTGCTATTGTAAATAGTGCTGCAATAAAAATACATGTGCATGTGTCTTTATAGTAGAATGATTTATAATCATTTGGTTATATACCAAGTAATGGGATTGCTGGATCAAATGGTATTTCTGGTTCTAGATCCTTGAGGAATTGCTACACTGTCTTCCACAATGGTTGAAGTAATTTACACTCCCACTAATAGTGTAAAAGCATTCCTGTTTCTCCACATCCTCTCCAGCATCTGTTGCTTTCCTGACTTTTTAATGATTGCCTTTCTAACTGGTGTGAGATGGCATCTCATTGTGGTTTTCATTTGCATTTCTCTAATGACCAGTGATGATGAGCTTTTTTTTCATATGTTCATTGGAGAAATAAATGTCTTCTTTTGAGAAGTGTCTTTCCATACCCTTTCCCCACTTTTTGATGTGGTTGTATTTTTCTTATAAATTTGTTTAAGTTCCTTGTAGATTCTGGATATTAGCCCTTTGTCAAATGGATAGATTGTAAAAACTTTCTCCCATTCTCTAGGTTGCCTGTTCACTCTGGTGATAGTTTCTTTTGCTGTGCAGAAGCTCTTTAGTTTAATTATATCCCATTTGCAATTTTGGCTTTTGTTGCCATTGCTTTTGGTGTTTTAGTCATGAAATCTTGCTCATGCCTATGCCCTGAATGGTATTGCCTAGATTTTCTTCAAGGATTTTTATGGTTTTAGGTCTTACTTTTAAGTCTTTAATCTAAACTTACTTTTAAGTCTTTAATTGAGTTAATATTTGTATAAGGTGTAAGGAAGGGGTCCAGTTTCAGTTCTCTGCATATGGCTAGCCAGTTTTCTCAACACCATTTATTAAATAGGGAATCATTTCCCCATTGCTTGCTTTTGTCAGCTTTGTCAAAGATCATATACTGGTAGATGTGTGGTGTTATTTCTGAGGACTCTGTAGTGTTCCATTGGTCTATATATCTGTTTTCGAACCAGTAACATGCTGTTTTTATTAGTGTAGCTTTGTAATATTGTTTGAAGTCAGGTAGCTTTATGCCTCCAGCTTTGTTCTTTTTGCTTAGAATTGTCTTGGCTATACAAGTTCCTTTTTGGTTCCATATGAAATTTTAAGTAGTTTGTTTGTTTTTAATTTTGTGAGGAGGTCAATGGTAGCAGCCAAACTAAGCTTCATAAGTGAAGGAGAAGCAAAATCCTTTACAGACAAGAAAATGCTGAGAGAGTTTGTCACCTTCAGGCCCACCTTACAAGAGATCCTGAGGGAAGCACTAAATATGGAAAGGAAAAACGGGTACCAGCCTCTGCAAAAACATACCAAATTGTAAAGACCACCAATACAATGAAGAAACTGCATCAACTAATGGGCAAAATAACCAGCTAGCATCATAATGACAGCATCAAATTCACACATAACCAGTATTAACCCTAAATATAAACAGGCTAAATGCTCCAATTAAAAGATAAAGACTGGCAAATTGGATAAAGGGTCAAGACTAATTGGTATGCTTTATTCAGGAGACTCATTGCATGTGCAAAGACACATGTTGCCTCAAAATAAAGGATGGAGGAAGATATACCAAGAAAATAAAAAGCAAAAAAAAAAAAGCAGGGATTGCAATACTAGTCTCTGATAAAACATACTTTAAGCCAACAAAAATCAAAAAAGGCAAAGAAGGGCATTACATAATGGTAAAGGGATCAATGAAACAAGAAAAGCTAACTATCCTAAATATATATGCATCCAATACAGGAGCACCCTGATTCATAAAGCAAGTTCTTAGAGACCTACAAAGAGACTTCAGCTCACATACAATAATAGACTTTATAGTGGGGAGACTTTAATACCCTACTGTCAATATTAGACAGAGCAACAAGACAGAAATTCAGCAAGGATATCCAGTACTTGAACTTAGCTCTGGACCAAGCAGACCTAATAGACATCTGCACCACAAATCGATAGAATATACATTCTTCTCAGCACCACATCATACTTATTCTGAAATTGACCACATAATTGGAAATAAAACACTCCTCAACAAATGAAAAAGAATGAATATCATAATAAACAATCTCTGAGACCACAGTGCAATTAAATTAGAATTCAGTATTAAGAAATTCATTCAAAACCACACAACTACATGGAAAGTGAACAACCTGGTACTGAATGACTACAGGTAAATAACAAAATTAAGGTAAAAATAACTAAGTTATTTGACACCAGTGAGAACAAAGACACAACGTACCAGAATCTCTAGGACACAGCGTAAGCAGTGTTAAGGGGGAAATTTATAACCCTAAGTGCCCACAGGAGAAAGCAGGAAAGATCTGAAATCGTAACCCTATCATCACAATTTAAAAAAGTAGAAAAGCAAAGCTAAACAAATCCAAAAGCTAGCAGAAGACAAGAAATAACTAAGATCAGAGCAAAACTGAAGGAGATAGAGCCATGAAAATCCTTTCAAAAAAAATCAATGAATCCAGGAGCTGGTTTTTTGAAAAGATTAATAAAATAGACCACTAGCCAGACTAATAAAGAAGGAAAGAGAGAAGAATCAAATAGATACAACAAAAATGATAATGGAGAGGTCACCACAGATTCACAGAAATACAAACTACCATCAGAGAATGCTATAAACACCTCTAAGCAAATAAACTATAAAATCCAGAAGAAATGGATAAATTTCCAAACACATACACCAGGAAGAAGTCGAATTCCTGAATAGACCAATAACAAGTTCTGAAATTGAGGCAGTAATTATTAGCCTACCAACCAAAAGAAGCCCCAGATCAGATGGATTCACAGCCAAATTATATTAGAGTTACAAAGAAGCTGGTACTATTACTTCTAAAACTATTCCAAACAATGAAAAAAGAGATATTTCTCCCTAACTCACTTTATGAGGCCAGCATCATCCTGATACCAAAACCTAGTAGACACACACACACACACACACACACACAAAGAAAAAAGAAAAAAAATTTTAGGCCAATGTCCCTGATGAACATCAATGCAAAAATCTGCAATAAAATACTGGCAAACAGAATCCAACAGCACATCAAAAAGCTTGTCCACCACAATCAAGTCGGCTTCATCCCTAAGACGCAAGGCTGGTTCAACATACACAAATCAATAAACACAATTCATCACATAAGCAGAACCAAAGACTAAAACCACATTATTACCTCAATAGATACAGAAAAGGCCTTTGATAAAATTCAATAGCCCTTCATGCTAAAAACACTCAAAAACTAGGTATTGATGGAATGCATCCCAAAATAATTTATGACAAACTCACAGCCAATATCACACTGAATGTGCAAAACCTGGAAGCATTCCCTTTGGAAACCAGCACAAGACAAGGATGCCCTCTCTCACCTCTCCTATTCAACATGGTATTGGAAGTTCTTGCCAGGGCAATCAGGCAAGATAAAGAAATAAAGCATATTCAGTTAGGAAAAGAGGAAGTCAAATGGTCTCTGTTTGCAGATGACATGATTGTATATATAGAAAACCCCATCATTTCAGCCCCAAATCTCCTTAAGCTGATAAGCAACTTCAGCAAAGTCTCAGGATACAAAATCAATGTGCAAAAATCACAAGCATTTCTATACACCAATAATAGACAAACAGAGAACCAGATCATGAGAGAACTCCCATTCACAATTGATACAAAGAGAATAAAACACCTAGGAATACAACTTACAAGGGATGTGAAAGACCTCTTTAAGGAGAACGACAAACCATTCCTCAATAAGAGAGGACACATACAAATGGAAAAACTTTCCATGCTCATGGATAGAAAGAATCAACATCGTGAAAGTACCCATTCTGCCCAAAATAATTTATAGATTCCACAATATTATTCTTTAAATGATTTTTGTATACTAAGGAGACTGCCTTCCATCAATTGATGCACTTATTTATAATTTAATATTTAAAGGTCACAGAAATTTTATAGGCAGTGAGAGACAAAACAAAATGAAAGTAATTGAAACCTGGGAAACAGGAGCAATCACTTACAATGTAGGAAGGCACTAACCGCCTTTTTGCTTATGGAGGTACCTCTGTCTTTTTAAAGTGATATCCATTCTGGAAGCCACTAGTAAACAAATTAAGTCTTGAAAGGTAAATGAGTTGACAGCACATGTTAGGCAACCTTTTGTATTGTTCTTCGCCTCAGAGAATAAATGTTTGAATAAGACTTTGGAAACCGCTTGCATATTTTGGCTGTAAGTAGAAAGCATTTTCAAAGGTCCATTTCTGGTGTTTAGGGAGCCTGTAAATTCAACCTCTCTGGCACTCTATAATTACCTTACTGTAATGTAATTTTCTACAACACCCTGAAAGCTTTTCCTTCGACACTTCTTGAAACTCCTACTGTTCAGGTATAGTTCTGTAGAAATTGCTGCATTTTTCATCTTTCATTGCAGGACAAAATTTGTACTGCCCACAGTTTGCTGTTTGTGTCTCCAAACTACTCGACTGACTTCATGGATAAGACCAAACGTCAATCCTCTTTGGCTTTCATATCTGGACAAATATTCCTGACATCTTGTTCCTCCACCTAGTAACCAATTTTACCATCCCTGCCCAAATATTTCAATTCACTGAAAACTCTTAATCATAAATAAAAACTCCTAACTGATCACCTGGAAAACTCCTTTTTTTTTGTAAGTTCACAGTCAATTTGTCAATGAATCCTATTAATTCTAAATAAGATCAATCAGTTTTTTTTTTAATTAATCCTAATGCACAAGGGTAAAGCATGATAATAATGCGTCTCTTGGTTGAATACATTTGTTTCCTTATAGGTCTCTGTTCTTGTATATATGACCTCTTCCAGTATATATTTTTTGTTGGTCAGATAAACTGATCATTTTAAAACGTGAATCAGATAAGATAACTCCACTGCTTGCTTAAAAACCAGGGGTGCTTTGCTTTTTAACATGTACTATAAAAGGTCCTGTTTGATCCTATTCCATCCAGTTTCTCTAGATTTTATACCAGCTATTCCTTTGCCTTTTATAATTTTTTTTTCTCACATCCACCTGACTAACTTGATGAGAAATCACTTCTAGGAAAGTATTTTCGTGATTATCCTTTCAAAATTATTATCCTCTGACCTCCTGCCTTCACTTCATAGTCTACCTCGCAGAAGCCATCTCTTTTGTGTCATGAAAATTATCACCATTTGAATTTAGTATTGATCAATTTTTAATGACTTTCTTCTGCAGTAAACTACAAGCTTAATGAGGACAAAAATTATTTCTTATTTGTTTATTTCTACTTACTTAGAGTCTGAAACAATAATTAGTATAGTGACAATGTCCAAAAAATGTAAACGAGTGAAATAATGATTCCTTTTTTGTTAACACTGTTAGGAAGAAAGGGATAGTAGTTAAAGGTATAGTACAAAGCATCATCAAACATTATTATATATTATTGCTTAAGCTCTGTTGTATGTAGATATTAGGTTTTACCTGACATAAATGCTCATATGCCTAATATATTAAATGTGGGTAAAAAATAACTAATTTTATCTACCTGAATTTGCTAAACATACCCATCTTTTTATATGCATGCTCTCTCAGTGTGATGAACTGAGTCATAATGGAAAGAAGTTCAAGTAATGACATTTATTTTATATATGCAAATATGTATATCATTTCATTGTAATATAAAACAGAAAAAATTATCAGTTCAAAATTAGAGAAACTGAGTTTTAAGCATGGTGAGAACTGTTATGTCTTATTTAATTCTCATAATGTGTATTATCTATACAACATATCAACATTCAATAACTATTTGGTAAATCAATAGATGGATGAATGAATGAAAGAACAGATAGACAAATAGATGGAGAGATAATCACATTTCATATGGAAAGATTTAAGGTACAGGTAAAAGATTATGCATCAAATCATTTCACAATATTATCCTCTGAAAGTATTGTGATGAATTAATTTTTAAAAACCTGCAACTAATGAATGTTTTTCCTTATTTTTCCTGTACACATTTTTTGAAAATGCAAATGTTTACATGTGACCAAAGTACCCTAGAAGTAAATTTAAAAGTATTTGTTATTGTATTTAGTTCAATATATTATATTATTTGTTCATTAAAGTTAATGTTTTGTTTAAAATATTATATAAGGTTACAAAGTATAAAATAAGCTCATGGTGTTGACTTCTAAGAAACAATGGTTTTAGTGACATTCTGTGGCATATCTCTCTATAAAGAACATATAAATCCGGGCACAGTAGATCATGCCTATCATCCCAGCACTTTGGGAGGCCAGGTGGGAGGATTGCTTGAAGCCAGGAGTTTGAGATCAGCTTGGGCAACATGATGAGACCTCTGTTTTGATCTTTACAGGCACAGGAAGAATCAAAAGTCAATCACTCCAACGGAAGTTCTAAGGAACCCCTTTCATTGGCCAGAGAACTTAGATAAGGTGGGGGTTCCTCCCAAGTTAAAACTCCCCTTCTTCTACACCCCTTTGGACTCCATGTTTGGATACCTTTCCACACACTCTCTCTCTCATGTGGAATTTTTCTCTTTTCTTCTTTTTCTCTCTTTCTCTACCTAAATAAAATCAGTTTTCTGCAACACTTTTTGGGTCTGGTATTTACTTTACAAACACACCTGCTGTGGTCCCCTCTCTCATTCTTGAGAAAGCGGAGACCAAGAACCTACAACATCCTCTCGGGGGAGCTGTGCCTCCCTGGCACTCCAAAACCTGGTTACATTTCTTCACGTGGTAGCAGCAAGGAGAAGTGCAGAGTGAAAGGGGGAAAAGTCCCTTAAAAACCCATCAGCTCTCATAAGATCTCACTTTCATGAGAACTGCATGGAGGTAACTGCCCTCATGATTCAATTGCCTCCCGCCAAATCCCTCCGACATGTGGGGAATATAGAAACTACAGTTCAAGATGAGATTTGAGTGGAGACACAGGCAAACTATATCATTTTGTTTGTTTGTTTTTGCCTATGGATATCCAAATTTTTCCATATGATTTCATCAAAAGGCTATTTTTCCTCCATTGTGTAGACTTTCCTCCATTGTGTAGAATTGCATTTGCATCTTTGAGAAAAATCAGGAATATTTGTGTGGATCTATTTATCTGTTTTCGATTCTGTTTCATTTTTCTATATGTCTATCTTTGTTTAAGACTTAAAATTAAGGTTAACTATTATGTTTGTCTTGAAATCTGGGGAAAAACAAAAGGCCCTCTTTTCCAGAGTGCAACCTCCTATGGCATTACACAACCTGCATTGTCTTCCTCCTTTGGGTTATGAGTATATGTTCCTAATAAACTACTATGATGCTCATCTATACAGTGTTAGGTACTGTGTGTTTGATCTGTAGCATAACTTAATGATAGTAATAACCTGACCATGGGGTAAAGAGGATGAGATCAAAACACTATCTCTGCCAACACAACACATTTTTGAATTTTGTAGCTATATGTCTTGAAATTGCATAGATAGGTATATCCCACTTTGTTATTCTGCTTCAAAATTGTTTTAGCTATTCTAGTTTCTTTGTTTTTGTACCTACATTTTAAAATAGTATTGTCAAAAATTCTTGCTGGAATTTTGATAGAAATATTTTTAAACCCATATACCAATAGGAGGAGAACTGGTAGTTTAGTTATTTTGAGTCTTCCAATCCATGAACAAGCTATACATCTATGTGCTTATTGCTAGTTATGGAAATGCAATTCATTTTTGTAGGTTGGTCTTGTATTCTGTCACCCTCCTGAATGAACCTGTTAGTTCTAGGAACACTTTTTAAAAAGAGGATGACTGGAATTTTCTGGGTAGAAAGTCATGCCATCTGCCAATAGTTTTTGTTGTTGTTTGTTTGTTTGTTTTAGATTTGTATCCCTTTTATTGGCCTTTCTTGATGTATTTCACTGATAGAATTCCCAGCACTATGTCAAATAAGAGTGACAACAGTCGACATATTTTTCACATTCCTCTTAGAATAAAAGCATTAATTTTTTCATGGTTAAGTATGTTACTGGTAGGTTTTTTGTTTTTGTTTTGTTTCACTTTGCTTTTTGTAAATCCTCTTTACATAGTAAATTCTAGGCTATTTCTATTTTTCTGACATTTCTTAAGAAAAATTATGAATTAGTGCTAATTTTGTGAAATGATTTTTTACATCAATTCATGTAATCTTGAAATTTTTTTTCTTTCTTATAGTGTTAATGTAGTGGGTTATATTTATTGAATTTTGAATATTGATCCAGACTGTCATGACTGAAATAAATCCCACTTGGTGATGGTGTATAATTCTTTTTTTTCTTTTTTTATAAATTTTCATTTTTTAAATTAATTTTAAAATAGAAAAAAAATAGAGATCTATCTCACTAAAATTAGGTCTTACTATGTTGCCTGGGCTGGTCTCAAACTCCTGAGTTCAAGTTATCTGCCTGACTTGGCTTCTTAAAATGCTTAGATTAGATGCGTGAGCTACTCCTTTCAGTCTATAACTCTTTTTTATACTGATTTTGCAGCTATATTAATGAAGAATATTGATCTGTAGATTTTTTTGTTTGTACTCTCTTGCTTTGGACATAGAGTAATATTAGCTTCATAAAATGATTTTGAATTTGTTCACTCTACTTTTGTTTCTGTACAAAATTGTGTAGAATTAGTTACTCCTTCTTAAAATATTTAGTATAATGCTCCTCTGAAACTATCTTGCTCTTGGAATTTTAGTGTTAGGAACTTTTAAATTTCAAATTCAATATCTTAATTAGTTACAGGACTATTAACATCATCTATTTCATATTGGGTGAATTGTGATAGTGTATGATTTTTGAAGAATTGGCCCAATTCATCTGAATTGTCAAATTTATACATCAATTTGTTTGTAGTATTCCCTTATTATTCATCAATGATAGTAGTGATAGTCCCTGTTTCATTCCTGATAGAGATCATTTCTTTTGACTGTTTGTCCTGTCCGTCTTGCTAGATGTGTATCCATTGTATTGATTTTTCCCAAGGTCCAAGTATTTGTTTGATCAGTTTTCTTACTTGTTTTTTTGGTTGTTGATTTTATTGTATTATTTACGCTCCTATTATTTTCTTACTTCTGCTTGACTCAGACTTATTTTGATCTTCTTGGTTCTCGAAATGGAAGTTTAGATGATTGATTGAAGATATTTCCTCCTTTTCTAATATCAATTCTCTTAGGTTTCTGCTCAGCACCGATCCAGCTGCCTCCCACGTATTTTGATATGTTACATTTTCACTTTTATTTAGTTCACTTTATCTTTGATTTATAGATTTTATAAATAAATGTTTCATTTCTAAGTGTTTGGAGACTTCTTAATTTTCCATTATTGATGTTGATTCCATTGCAGTCATAGAATATATTCTCTATGATATTGTATATCCAGATATGGTTCATGAGTGTTTGAAAAAATGCATAACCTGCTATTGTAGGATTATGTGTTCTGTAAGGATAAACTGAACCCTGCTGGTTGTTAATTTTGTTGATTGCTATCTATATTCTTGCTAATTTTCTAATTATTCTATCAATTGCTGAGAGAGTCCTGTCAAAGTTTCCAACAGTAATTAAGAATTTATCTATTCCTTTTATCAGTTTTTGCTTCATATACTTTACAAATCTCTTGTTTGGTGCATAAGCATTAGGACTTTCTAGTGGGTGAAATGACTTTTTTATGACTGTATCTAGTGGCTCTTTTAGACTGGTCATATTCTATGCTCTGAAGTCTACTTTAGCTGACAGTAATATAGCCTCTTTAGCTTTCTTTTGGTTAATGTAACACATAAATCAAATTAATACATACAAAGTACAATCAGCCTTGTATCAGTGGTTCTGCATCCATAGATTAAACCAACCTCAGCAAATATTTTAGAAAACAGTAAAATTGGGCTGGGAGTGGTGCCTCAGGCCTGTAATCGCAGGACTTTGGGAGGCCAAAGTGAGTGAATCAGCTGAGGTCAGGAGTTTGAGACCAGCCTGGCCAACATGGTGAAACCACATCTCTACTAAAAATACAAAAATCATCTGGGCATGGTGGCAGGTGCCTGTAATCCCAGCTACTTGGGAGGTTGAGGCAAGAGAATAGTTTGAGCCTGGGAAGTGGAGAAGGCAATGAGCAGAGATCGCGCTATTGCACTCTGGCATGGGTGACAGAACAAGACTCCATCTCAAAAAAAAAGAAAGAAAAGAATGAAATGACAATACAATAAAACAATACACATTATAATACAAATATGAACTGTCTACATAGCATTTAATTTTATTTGGTATTATAAAAAATCTGGAGATGTTTTCGAGTATATAGGAAAAATGTACGAAGGTTATCTGCAAACACTCACCGCTTTATAAGGAATGTGTGCTACCAACAGATTTTTGGTATCAAGGAAGTCCTAGAACCAATCCATCATAGATACTAAGAGATAACTGTATATATCTCTCTATATAGGTGGGTGTCTTAGTGTTTTTCCCGTATATTAAATTATATATGTATAACACTGCAGTATACTGGTGTTGGCATTTTACCAATTTGAATGAAATATGGAAACCTTACACTTTATATCTTCTTGTTTTTCTTTGTTTATAATTGTCTTAACTGTATTCCACATACATTCAGAACCGCATCAGACTATGTTATAATGTTTGCTCAAACTGTCAAACATAATTTAGAAAACTGAGACCAGGAGGAAAATATGTCTTTATTTATATTTTTACTCTTTCTCTTTCTCCATTCTTCCTTGGATGTTCCAAGATCCTTTCTTATAGCAATTATTTGTTCTGTTAAAGAACTTCCTTTAATCATTTTTTAAGTAGTTGATTATTCCTTACTTTTAGCCCTTGAGAAAAAATGTTATGTGACTTCCTTTGGCATCCTGGTTTCCAATGAGAAATTCACCATCATCTGAACTCTTTTTCCCTATAGATAATTTGTTGCTTTTATCTTATTGTTTTCAAAACATTTATTTTTGTCTTTCAGAAGTTTGACTATGTCTTAGGATAGATTTGTTTAGTTTTACTGTGTTTTTGATTCACTCAGCTCCCCGGTTGCAGTTTTCTTTTACCAAGTTTGGGGAGTGTTCAGCAATAATTTCTTAGAATGTATTTTCAGCTCCCTCTCCTTTCTTCTTTTTTTCTTTAACTCTGATGCCACAAATGTTCAAATTTTTGTTATAATTCTCCATGTCTGAGGCTCTGGTTTTCTCCAGTCTATTTTACCTCTGTTTTTGATTTTGGGTAATTTGTGAGTAACATGCACTAGTATATGTTCCAAGTAACTTTCTTTTGTCCTTTTCATTCTGCTGTTGAGCCACTTTATGGAGTTTTTTTCTGTATTCATTATTACATTTTTTAGAGCTAAAATTTTTATGTGGTTCTTTAGCTCTTCTAATTCTTCATTTAAAATATCTATTTTTAATATATTTCAATTGTGCTTATAAATATGCTTATTGAAACATTATTGTAACTACTGCTTTAATATCTTTGTCAGATAACTCTCACATGTCTTTTTATTTAGGTGCTGGCAAATAGTCAATGTCTTTTTTCATTCAAGTTGAGATTTTCTGGATGTTTTTATAGAAAGTAATTTTCAACTGACAGCTGAAATTTGTCTAATGTAGTATAAGGGTCTGTATCTTCATTAAACTTACTGCTTTAGCTGACTTTCACTGACACAGCGATAACAGGGGGAGAGAAGGCACAGGTTCCTTATTGCTAACTTGGGGGTAGATGTCTAGATTCTGACCTCAGCATGTGTTGACATGTGAGAAGGGTGTTTATGACTACTGCTGAGCTAGGGTGAGATTTAGGGCTCCAATTAGGCCTTCACTGATACACTTTGGTTGGGAAGGTTAGAAGTGCCTCTTTACTACAACCTGTGTTGCTTCTGCTAATGCTCTAAGAGTTGGGGAGGTCAGTGAAAGTCCTGATTTCCCCAGTAGGCCTTTTTCGACCTGCTCCAATAGTTTGGGAGAGGGATGCCTCATTATTGTGAGGTGGGATTGGAAATATGAGCTTTTCATCATGTTGTTTCCATTGACCCCATGCAGGATTGGAACCTTGTTAGGGCCTGACAGATATAAAAGTCTCAGCTCTCAGTTCTGTATTCAAGGGTTTTATCCCTGTAGATGTGTCACTCATTATAAGATTTGTGTGTGTGTGTGTGTGTGTGTGTAATATGCCCGTAGTAGAGTAGTTGTTTACAAATATTTATCTTGCTAGGATGCTACTATATTGTTCCATAAGAAAGACAATTGGCTTTTTAGGATGGCTTTCTTTTTTTTAAATGTATATGTGGTAGGGTGGAGGGGCTATTTGTTAGGGCTTGCTGGCTTTTCTAGATTGCCTGCTATTTTAGCTCCAAGTTTTTTCCATGATTAAAAGGCAAAAGCAAACCCAAATATCTTACCGCTATTTCATTCCTTGATTTCTAAAGCACCTAGCCAGTTTGCTTTCTTCTCTCCACATTCTAAGTCCTTCTATTCATTTTATGAATAATGCCCAGGGTTTTCAGTTGCACTTGAAGGAAATAAAAAAAGAGAAGAATATTCACTTCATATTCTCTGCAAGTGAAGCTAAATTCAGCCTTGTTTTTAACCAAAAAAAAAAAAAAAAACACTAAAATGTCTATCAAAAAGAAATGAATGAACTTTAGTATAAGTACACAATGATTTATATTTCTACAGTGATAATAAATTTCACACATAAAAACATACATGAATTTATAAAATGTTAACTATAATAGATTGTTTATGCTGTCATGTTTAAATGTTCAAAAATAAGCCAGAAAATCAAATATGTTTGTTTAAAGATACATGCATATTTGATACCTATGTATGCAATTACATATGTAGGTACTTCTTATTATGGAAAGAAAGAGAAGGAAAGATGAAGAAAAAGGAAAAGAAAGAGAAAAAGTCTATGAGAAAAATAATTCAGTATGGGCTTTGTCTCTGAGTGCATCAAAACGATGGAATAATTGATAAACATAAGGAGCTTTAATAGTTGTAATAATAATCCATTTCTTTAGTAGGGTAATATAATTTTGTTGATATTACTATTAATCATAACGTGCATACATGTATTATAAATTTGTTTTGTATATACCACTTATTAAATAATAAAAATAAACAACTTCATGTATCACTGGAATTAATTTTACAAACATGTTGTAATGAATATTGTATTTACAAAAGAATACTTACAGTATGAACTAATAATTATAAAATTTCTAAAATATGCAAGAAATATGTAATTTGGAGAAATTTATTGTATAAGTATAAACATAAAGTATAAATAGAATTTAATATTAATAGCTAAGACTATATTAAAGATAATTACTAATTATAGACATAAGGAGAGAGGTTATAATTTGGAGAGAATTCACAAGGGAATTTCAATGTTTTGCTGGTGTTTGCAATTACTGAGGTCAATGTTTTTTCCTATTACCTTTATATATTTTTGTACATCTAAAATACCTAAAAATGCCAACTTTCTAGAGATTAAAAAGAGTCCATTTCTGAATTCACTGCACTGACAAAACATACCTGTTCTCAGTCAAATGTTACCCTGAATATACTTACTTTAAATAAAAGATTTCTTACAGAGTTATTCTTTATTTTTAGCATGACAATTTATTATGTAACTTGATGTTGAAGAGTTCAGCACAAATTTAGATCCAGCTTAAGTACAAGTATTCCAGAAAATACCTTCAAGTGAATCTATAAAGATAACTTGGTGATGTGTTGGTTTGAGTTGCTAGACTTTTCTAATTGTCATTTCTCACTAAAAGCCACTGAAGCTGAAGCAACTAAGTCTTGAGTCTTGATTTGCAGAATCTTCATTTTGGGAAAGAAAAAAAAAAAGAAAATTTTAACCAGTTTTTGTTTTAACTGGTGATACTTCACAAAAATAATATTTATATTGATCTCTACTGACTACAATGTATTCAGGATCTCTTTTCTACAAAGTATGTTTTAATTATTTTATCTTGAAGGAGATGGAATTTATATTCCTTAAATATCCACCAAATAGCTCTTTTAACCTATGTGAAAGAAGATTCACAAAGTGATGGACTTCAAGTTGATCACACACCAGCTTTATTATTATATTAGCTGTATTACCATATAACTTTATTATTTTGTGAAACATGCAATGTTTTTAAATATCTCAACTTCTCTGATTATCTACATCTTAAAAAAAAAGGAATTGTTAAATTTACAAGATTGTTGTTAAATTTAATTTAGGAAAGGCACATGAAATCCTTCTTAATAAATGGTTCCTAAATAACTATTCCTACATATAACTGTTCCTATATATAAATATAAGCAATATACATTATTTCTATATATAACTGCTATAGTTATATATAATTGTAATTACATTATTCTGACAAACTCTGAAATAAATAATGTATAGGACTATAGAGTTAAACATTTAGAAAAGTTTTAAAATATTAATGTAAAACTTTAAAAATGCATAATTACTTTCATTGTGTCTGAAAGAGGATGTTATTGAAATGAACTTCTCTGTGTTTCTATTTCAAGGCAGAGTAGGTGGTTGCCTGCATGATTGTAGTGGTGTTAAATAGATTTCTCCAAGGTGTAGTTCTAATTCTAAATATGTGTAGCCTTTTAAAACTTATTTTATTTAGTTAGAAAAACATTATATGTGTGTTGATGAAAATTAGGAGAAGGAATCATAATGAGTCAAAAACATATGGAGAAAAGACATAACATTATTAGGTCTGCAGTGAAGAGGAGCACATATAACAGAACTAATGTGGGCTTAGTGTCCAGAACAAGATAACTTTCAAATAAATTGTTTGAAAGACAAAATTAGAATAGTAGCTATTTCAGCAGCAAGACAGAGAAGTACAAGATATCTCTGTGCAGCTCTGGGATTTTATGAAATTCTGGTTACCTGGATCAGCACACAGCATAAGGCTTCAATTCCATTAAAATGCTGTTTGCGCTCCTCTATTCTATAAAACCATTGGCTTTGAAGACTCTGTTTTCAAATCCATTTCTTTCTTTTAAGCTTTCTATTCCATCTGATTTTTTCTTTCAAAGGAATGAATTACATGGGTCATAGTTATAAATATTGGACACCAAAGGAATGCGCTGGTAGCTAAATAATAGTTTTTACATTTTATGGTATTAAGTAAGATGTGTTTTTTTTTCCCCAAAAAGTAGATGGTTATTATTATTGCTGATGAAGTTATAGCTCCTGTTAATTAAATTTGATAGTGAAAATTGTGTAGAAATATTCAACATAATGTAACTTTATTAGGCAATCTAAATATACAATATAACCCATAATATGAAGTCAATAGACAGCATATGTTTATTATTAATTCATGTCTTGGACATTGTTTTGGCTTTAAGTCTATTTTTTTCTATAGGTAATAGAGTACAGTAAACAAATTTTGCCTTTGTAATTTGTCAGTAAAACATTTTTCCCTAATACTAATTTATAAAATAGGGACATTATATTTACCTGACTGAAAATGTTATGTTGAAAATAAATCTGTAAATATGTATAAAGTGCTTAGAAGATGTCTCACATTTCAAATACCTTCATTTTTCAACTTATAGGTATTTTTATGTTTTATGTGTGTTTCTTGCTAAATTAATATAGCTTTATTTAAATTTATCTGGTTTATTATGTATTCTAATGTTTTCTGGGTATTTCTGTCTTTAGTAAATTAAATTATTTTGCATTTATAATTAATATCAGAATTTTGATTATTTTTACACTTTTATATTTGCTACTTACCATTATTTTTACTATTTAAATTCCATGTAACTCCTTTGCATATTTTACTTTTCTGCCTTTCTTTAAATAGTCATATTTCTTAATTTCTCTTTTTCTTCCATTGTGATTTAAAACATTTACATTCAGTTCCATGATTTTAATTTTCTATTTTTCTCAAATATAGTTGACTTAAAATGTGTATTAGTCCATTCTCACACTTCTATGAAGAAATACCCCAGACTGGATAATTTATAAAGGAAAAAATTGACTCACAAAAGCAACAAGAGGAAACCATTTTTTTCTCCTAGCCCTCTGGACCTGTAATGGGATGGACTACATGAAGACCTCTGACATGCCCTGGCATGCCCTGGAGACATTTTTCCCATTGTCTTGGCAACTAACATTTGGCAAATTTCTGCAGCTGACTTGAATATCTCCCCATAAGATGGGTTTTCTTTTTTATCACATTGTCAGGCTGCAAATTTTCCAAACTCTTACTCTGCCTTGCTTTCTTTTCTCTCTCTCTTTTTTTTTTTTTTTTTAGATGAAGTCTCTCTCTGTCACCTAGGTTGGAGTGCAATGGTGCAATCTTGGCTCACTGCAACCTCCACCTCCTGTGTTCAAGCAATTCTCCTGCCTCAGCCTCCCAAGCAGCTGGGATTACAAGTGTGTGCCACCACACTTGGCTAATTTTTGTATTTTTAGTAGAGTCGGGGTTTCACCATGTTGGCCATGCTGGTCTCTACCCTGACCTCAGGGGATCCACCTGCCTCAGCCACCCACAGTGCTGGGATTACAGGCATGAGCCTCTGCTTCCCTTTTAAACATAAGTTCTAATTTCAAACCATCTCTTTGTGAATGCATAAAATTGAAGACTTTCAATATCAACCAGGTCACCTCTTGAACACTTTGCTGCTTAGACATTTCTTCTGCCAGATACCTTAAATCACCTCTCTCAAATTCAAAGTTCCACATATTGCTATGGCAGATGGAAAATACCACCACTCTCTTTGCTAAAGCATAACAAGTCACCTTTACTCCAGTTCCAACAAGCTTCTCATCCCTTTCTGAGACCACCTCGGGCTGGACTTTATTGTCCATATCACTATCAGCATTTTGGTTCATGCAATTCCACAAGTCTCTAGGAATTTTGAAACTTTACCACATCTTCCTTTCTTCTTCTGAGCCCTCCTGTTTCAGCCTCTGATCATTGCAGTTCCAAAGTCACTTCCACATTTTCAGGTATCTTTATAGCAGTACCCCATTCTTTGAAGTATCAATTAACTGTATTATTCTGTTCTCAAAATGCAATAAAGAAATGCCCAAGACCAGGTAATTTATAAAGGAAAGAAGCTTAATGGACCCACAGTTCCACATGGTTGGGGGAAACCTCAGGAAACTAACAATCATAGCAGACAGTGAAGGGGAAACAAGGACCTGCTTCACATGGTGGCAGGAGAGAGAAGAGTGAGGAGTGAAGGTGAAAGAACCCCTTAAAAAACCAACAGATCTTATGAGAATTCACTCACTATCACTAGTACAGCATGGGGGAAACTGCCTCCATGATCCAATCGCCTCCCACCAAGTCTCTCCCTAGATGTATAGGGATTATGAGGATTACAATTCAAGAAGAGATTTGGGTGGGGACACAGCCAACCATATCAAGATGTTTAAGTATACTTGATTTTTCTATTGCCCTCCAGAATAGGACAATGTGTTCAGAACGCTTAAACTCTAATATGCACACCTCCAGTGTTACATATTCTGGACTACATTAGCTAAAATTTAATTTCATCTAAATTTTAATACAAATCTTTCATTAATATTTTTATAGTTAATGATAATTTAAATTGAATAGTCAGTTTATAAGTAACATGTCTTAACAACTGTGATTTCATTTCATTGTAATATACAGAGTACATTTTCGTTTCTATTATAATGTTTTCTCCATGTATTCTTTGAAGCCTCAGAATAATAAAATCTCAGACTTTGAATCAGTTGAAACTATCCTTATTTCAGACTCATTCTCAGCCATTCTTATAGATAAACTAGGTCTATTGGTAATTTAGGTATGTAATATTTTAGTCATTAATTTATATTTTCTATCTGAAAGCTCCTACAATGTTCTCTATATCTGAGATTCTGCAGTATCTCTATGAAACATCTAGGTATAGTTTTGTTTATCTGATGTAGGCCTCGATGTAATCCTATATTGAGAAGCCTCCTGCTGTTTTCATTTCTGCATTGTTTTCTAACCATTTTGAAAAATGTGATTGCTTCTTTTAAATTCTCCCTTTTAAAATTAGTCTGAAACATCTGTAAGATGGATGTTATAGAAATTCATCCTACTACCTACATTTACGTACCTTTTTTTTCTAAACAAAGTACACCTTTGTACCTCACTTATGAAAATCTAGATTTTAAAAAAAAGACTATAAAGTAGTCTTTATATTTAACCCCAACTAAGTAGCTCCAGAGGCTTGAGGCTTAAACATTATGCGCCTGAGAATAAAATGCAAATCTCAAACAAATTATTGCTTAACTCTTGTATTAATTTGCAAAATAGCCTTGCCATTTTTCTAATTTACTCAGAAGAAAGCAATATTCCGATAGATTATTGACATTGTTCTAGGTCATATGGCTAGTAATTGACATTTACTCAGGTCTACTTTGAACAATAGCCTACATTCTTTAAAGTACTCCACGTTTTGTGCACTTCACATTCTTTTGAGACTTAATTTCAATTATAAATGAAAAAGGAAGCACCATTCCATATTTATGAGAAAGACCTGTGGATGTATGTATGACTACGAGAATGTGTTTGCATGTTTAAACACTTTCCATTAGGTGAAAAGAACAGAGGTAAGACCTGTTTCACTCTCAAACCTCTAAAAAGCTGTGACATTTTCTGCTACTTGTAACATGATTATGAAAATTAGGAAAAAAAAATTATTATAATAATGATCTCTACAATTAGAAAAATGATTAATTAATTATAAATTTAATTTAGAAGTGATTATATATTAGAAATGCAGGTTCTTAGTTAGGAAAGTTTTAATTACTAAGTAGTCTGAGATTTAACTTAAGTACATGATTAAATGCCTGAGTATAAATTCTATGGATGTGAGGATCTACCTAAGAAGTTGGAAGAAATAGTGAAATTGAGGAAAACATGACAGAAAGGCAAGCATTCATTATTTTGAAGTTGTATTACATGTAGAATAGTATAGCTTTACCAGAAAGTGTGTTACCATAAATGTATTTACTTAACTCATAATACAACTTATAGAATACATGAAAATACTGGCTATTAAGTATGGCCACTTACGATAAAATTTGTTGTTAAAAACATACTCCTGATTAAAAAGAAAATAGAGGAAAACAATAACTAATATTTTCATCCCATTTAGGCTTTATTCATCATTATTCTATCCTCTCTCCTTTAATAACTTATAAGGTCAAAAATTCACAGTAAATTTAACAAGATTTATTTTTAATATTAAAAAAATCTATAAATATGACTAGATCTGTATGCCTTTATTATTCTAGGACAGATAGAATATAGCAAGAATTTTATAGGCTCTGAGTGTTCTTCTTTGAGTAAAATGAAATTTAATTATTTATTAAATAAATATATATTAAGTTCTGTCTTTATCTCAGTGTTCAAGGTACTGGAAATGTATTCATTTACAAAATAGAGAAACAGAACTGATTTTAGGATTCTCACATTCAAATGTGGAGACAGACAATATATCAGTAAACATACAATTAAGGACTATGATAGGTGCGGTGAGCAAAAATAAAGCTGAGGGATCTGTGGTTTTACTTTTAATTTTTTTTTTTTTTTTTTTGAGACAGAGTCTCATTCTGATTCCCAGGCTGGAATATAGAGCAGTTGTGGGAAATAGGAAAGTTACTTTTTAAAGTTTCCTTTCTTGTTAAAAAAACAAGTGTGATAATAACTTTGTTAAGCCCTATCCTATGAAGCCGTTAGACATGCCATGCTTACAGGCATGTAGTACATTCTATGTCCTTGTACTTTCACCAAGATATCTGTGTTGGATGTGCACACAGGCATGTCCCAGCTCTCCGTTGCTTTTATCTGTTTAGAAAAGTTTTAAGTTGTTAGCCAATCAGGTTTTAGTTTAGATTGTGAGGTCTGGCTCCAGCCAACAAAAATCACATAGGGCAGTAAGGATGACCCCAATGCATAAAGAATATATTTTCCTGTTTTCTTTGTTCATTATACTCTTGTGGCACAATGCTAGCGAGCTTACCCTGCCTGCAGTGAAGGAACTAAAAATTCCGTTGCTAAAAATCATTTGCCTACATGATAATTTTTCTTTGTGGCACTATCTTCTATTTCCAACATTAGTCTTTGTTTATATACATTTGATTTCAGAAGTCATGTAGAATTTAAGTGGAGGTGTTGAATAAATTTTTGATATACCACTTCCACTTTTAGCTCCTCCTCAGCTTAGAGGTTTTAACTCTGGCCCTACAACAGGAAAGAGCAAACTGAAAATCGATTGTTTTATTGGTTTTATTGGGGAATTGAGATCACAGGGCAAACTGCCACCCCAAAATCTGGACAGACAGATGAATCCAGAAAGTTATAGCCAAAATGTGATTACATGGAACAGAAACCAGGGGAGCCAAACATTGAAAGGAACATTTAAATGGTTATTCTGACGAACTGATGGAGGCTTGTGTGGTCTATAGTGAGAATGAGAAACTCAAGGTTAAAATCTTACATGGGTCACCAGAATTTGAAGAGCTTACCTCCAGGAACCCATAGTTTCTCACAGAAAGAGACAATATCTCCCAGTGGTTTGGGCAGAAAAGAAAAGTACCACTGTGATGTGTGACCAGAATGTTCTCTAAATAAATAAATAAATAAAGACCTACTTTTAAAGGGAAAATGCCTTACCAAAGATTCACTCTACCGGGTGAAAGGGATTTATTCCACACTAGCCCCATGTATCCTTCCTGTCTCATCTGAGGAGGAGGGGAATGCTAAGAAATGGTTATAAAGGTCACAGGCCAGGGACACAGGCCAAATAAAAGACATAATTATGGAACTACAGAATGTGTCCCATCCCTGATACCTAACCACAATATCAACAGAACTCCAGTATCCAGAATAATAATAACAGTGGATTATGGCTAAAAGACTTGTAGTGCACAGATTTTATTTAGGGGGGAATGCTTCAGGAAGCCAAAAGAGAACAAGGTAGGGAGGGGACAAGAATACTAGATGAAAATGAAGGCCCTGGAACTTAGAGCTACAGCAAAAATTAAACACTTCCCAACTACTAGCCAGATTAACATGAACTTCACATTAAAGGGCTATATACCTCATTTCCTATCATCTGACACATTGTGTCTAGTTTCACCAACAACGAAATTTACAAGGCATAAAGTCAAGAAAATAATTTGTCTAAAAAGCAAACATTAGAACCAGACTAGGATATGAGACAGATTTAGGAATTATCAGACACGAAATTTCAATGTGGATATACAAGGAAGAGCATTTCATTGGAAGTAATAATTTGTCACTTTTTTGTCTGTTTATAGATGGTGTTAAAAGCCTTAAGACTGGCTTAGAACACAATTAGAGAGCAAATGGTGGACAAGAGGTGTGAGGATTTCGTACTACGACTCTCCAATTCTTAGAAATGCTAGAAGAGGCCCGGTGCAGTGGTTCATGTCTGTAATCCCAGCACTTTGGGAGACCAAGGCGGGTGGATCACCTGAGGTCAGGAGTGCGAGACCAACCTGGCAAACATGGTGAAACCCCCTCTCTACTAAAAATAAAAAAATTAGCTGGGCGTGATGATGGGTGCCTGTAACCCAGCTACTCGGGAGGCTGAGACAGAAGAATCGCTTGAACTAGGGAGGTGGAGGTTGCAGTGAGCTGAGATCATGCCACTGCCTTCTAGCCTGGGAGACAGAGTGAGATGCCATCACAAAAAAAAGAAATGCTAGAAGAACTAGTAAGAAAAGACCACTGGTGATGTAAAAGAAAAATCAGAAAAAATAGGTTTTGAAATCTAAGTTAAAAAAAGGTATTTCAAGTAGGGGAGCATATTCCGCTTTAGTAATTCATGCTGATATGTCAGGAAAGAAAAGAAACATCGATAGGATTATTGATTAATTTCCAAGAGAAGATTCAGTCAGTGAGTGTGGCAGCAAGCAAACGGAAGTACATAGAAGAAAATAGACGAGAAGAATTAGAGACAGAGAATAAAAATGTAGTTTTGGAATAATTTGTAAAGAAAGAAATAAAAATAAAGTTTAATAGTTGACAAAGGTAGGATGAAGAGACTTTGTTGTTAGTTCTAGAGACATCATGATTTTATGTTTCTGTAAATAAAAAATATAGAAAGGATAATTAATAATGCAAAGGAGATCAAGTGGGCAGCAAGAAGGTTTGATCTTAGAGAGACAGAGTTATCACCAGCATCCATCCAGAGATTGTGATAATTCAATATGTGCATCTTCACTTCTCCATCTGATCCTTCCTTGAATTTTACATCCGACTATATTTTGTCCTTGGTTTCTGTACTGAGTTAAGGTCATATTGTACCAAATTGTAGCTATGTATTTTTAGAAATTAAGACGTGAGGATCTATCTGGCTGGGTTGGGGGATTTTCCTATAATAAATACATTACAATTGAACTTGATTACATATTCCAAACATAAAAAGATGTAAACAAAAAATTAATTGCAACAAGAATATCGCCAAGAAAATCTCAAACAAAATGTTTGCATTTTAGCTGACGTAATCATCTCCAAGTTTTGTTTTTATTTTTATTTATTTATTTATTTATTTATTTATTTTCTGGCTCCAGCTCTGACTATTTGTATTAGACCTAGGCCAGGCCTATTGGCTAACACCCTTAAATAGGTGTAACATTGCTGTGAGAAGTGAAGCACAGTATTTCCACGTTCTATAACTGACAGAACATATCATCACTTACCAGTAATTCAAACATTCACTCCAGATTGCATGCCCTAGAAGTTCTTCTTTCCTTTGGTCCCACTGGTCTCTGAAGGGTTATATACGGCAGAGATGCTAAGATTCTTAGTGGTATGGGCAGATTTCTCAATGCAAGTAGATCTTCAGGACACTGGATTAGGGTTTGCCTCTGTGGGAAATAAATGGACAATCTTGGTAGAGCTTTCTCGTTTCTTTTCTTTTCTTTCTTTTCTTTTTTTTTTTTTTTAATCAGTCTTGCTCCGTTGCCCAGGCTAGAGTGCAGTGGTACGATCTTGGCTCACTGCAACCTTCGCCTCCTGGATTCAAGCAATTCTCCTGCCTCAGCCTCCTGAGTAGCTGGGATTGCAGGTGCTTGCCTCTGCGCCCAGCTAATTTTTGTATTTTTAGTAGAGACAGGGTTTCACTATCTTGGCCAGGCTAGTCGCGAACTCCTGACCTTGTGATCTACCTGCCTTGGCCTCCCAAAGTGCTTTGGTCTCTGGAATGAAGAAAACAGGATAAAGGAATAGATATTTTTGTAGATAGATCTATAAATGGAACTATTAAGCATAAAATTATTATTTTGATCTTTAGATGCTCTTTCTCTACCATCTTTTCCAAAAACCCTCTCCCCCATTTCCATCTGCAGACCATATTTTTATAAAGTTGCTTTATGAAAATAATTTTTAAAACTGGAAATTCAAACAAAATGAGGAACATCTACATTTTACACTCTTCCAAAGATTCATGATGTACATAGGAAACACAGAGGATCTAAGGATTCTTTCTGTATTGAGCCTAATGTAGTTTCACATATTTCCCAAATTTGTTTTTTCAAAGAATGTCTTTTTGGAATGAAGTTTTAATAAACCATTAAACGATTTTCCACTTAAAACACTTAGAAAAAATGCTGTCTGTTTCTATAATGAGCTGGATGCATTTTGCTAATTCTGTGTGTACCTGGAAACTAATAAGGAGAATCTTAGAAATAAGAGTGTAGAAGCACTTGCTTTTTGAGCCGGTTAAGAACACGTCTCTAATTGAAAAAAAAATTGTGTTGGATATTACTGAAATATATTTTATAGTTCAAATTAAATCTCTCTTTTAACAGGAAAAGAAAGAGTCCAAAAAAGGCCTAAATTTGTGATTAAACTAATTGTAAAAGAATCTTGACACTTTGTTAGTTTTTATTCTGTCTTGTGTGTGACATATTGCTTGATTCAACTTTTTGGTTCAGTGAGCTATGTATGGCAAGTGATTGAATGCATTTTGTAAATTTTTAAAATGATAAATGGTTACGAAACACAACTGAGGGTATCATACTAACACAAACTAGTGATTAGACCATTATGGCTTTCAATCATAGAATGTTTCACGTTATCTACTTTGCCAACTCACTGTGATTTTATGATAACTTGAACATGAGTAACAATAAAAGGAAACAGTTCTGATTGATGATGATGGGTACGACGAATTTCATTAGGGATTCAAAAGACTTCAAATTGAGAGTTCAATTCAAAATTCAGCCATCAGAGTCAAGGCATTCTATGAACTCATGAAATTAAAATAAAATGCATGTGCACTTTTAGATAAAACTGCTCCTGAAATACATATAAAGATCAATGGATTATATGACTTTTATTCATCAAATAGAGAGGCTACGGCTCTCAAATCCTGCTATGCTGATGCTAGTAAAATTATGCTTATATTTAGGGATATATGTATATATCCCTAAATGTTACACTTCCAGAGAAATAAAATATTGTAAAATAAAACTTTAAATTCTGTTTTAGAGCCATGTTCTGTACTCAACAAACAAGTCCTGTGACTTTATTTAAAATTGACCAAATGGGAAAAGATACTCAGATACTCCATCTTTGAAATAAAAATAGCTTGCCTGTTTATACTGACATTAACCAATATATTACTATGTTTTTATTCTGAAAAAAATTTTATGCAGCCTGTAAAAATAAAATCATATTTAATATTTGGGTTTACTATTATGCAACTGTGATAACAAATACAGTTTTACAGCACAAAAGTCATTGCCAGGAATTCAAGTTAGCAACTTGGAAGAATTTTTTTTTTCACTAAAAATTCTGAAGTCTCTAAAGGATGACCTTCTGTAAGCCATTTAATTTATAACAAAGTCCCTGAATAGCAACAAAATCACAAGTTATAATAATAAATACAATAAGGCAATTTTATACAAGTGCACAAACCTGATCATCTAGGCTGATAGGTTGGAAAATAATTACTTGCTTCCTCAAAGAAAGGCAGCCGTAAATTATTTAGGGGTTACTCCAGAACTGATGGAAACATTTCCTTTGTTTTGCATTTGTAGCTTAAATAATTCTCTATCAAGAATTAGAAAGACTTATTATTTCTGTACAATTATGAATAGACTGGTTATCCTTTAGTTTTCACATCCTTATTTATTTTAAGAATATTTTTTATTCTGAATGTTTCTTTTCTTGTTTCCTTAACTTATATTACTTATAGACCCTGTAAAGCCTTTCCTTGAATAAAGAGACAAATTTTTGAACAGTAAAAGAATTTGTTGCTTGAGTGTTAAGGAGGCATAAGTATATACATATATGTATGCATCATATACACACACACATACATACCTATTTTCTACATGTATGTATCCATGTATGTATGTATCTATCTATCTATCTATCTGGAATCTGTCTAATCTATCATCTATCTGAATTGATGAATATATCTTGGGCTTAATTCAGCTTCATTTTTCATATATCTGATAGACATTTTCCACGTTTCTGTTATCTTATTTATTGCTCTCAGTGTGCAAGTGATCAATTATTATCTCCATGGACTACTCTGTGTGTGTGTGTATGTGTGTGTGTGTGTGTGTGTGTGTGTAATATTTGTGGGTTTTTTTTTTATAATGCTACTTGGTTCTTTAGTCTCATGGCTACTTACGATAAGAAAAGTCAATATTTATTTTGCACTTATTCTATGCCCTCAAATATTTAAGTATTTTATATACACTTTCTCACATGCATTTCAACATTGCTCTGAAGTAAATAATATTTATTTTAATTTATAAATCAGAATGTTATTATAAATTCAAATAAATAGCTTTTATATTCTTCCTTTATATATTCACCTTTATGTCCTGCTACATAAATCCTTTTGTATTAAAAAAATTTTTGACAAATGACAAGAAACTATGGTGTCATAAAAACCTGGGTTGGAATATTCCTCTGTTAATTGTTAATTACATGAAACTGAAGAAGTGATGATTCTACCATACACATCCATATAATGGGGATACAATGCACACCTTGCAGGTTTGGTTTGAGGACAAATAAAAATGCATGTAAAGCCTGTAGCATTAAGTGTGGCCAACTCTAACCATGAATATTACTAGGTACCTAGGTTATGATTGAGGTAAGCAGGGTTGAATTTTTTTTAACTTGCATAAGTTGGAGACAGATGAAATCTAGCCATATGAATTGTTGTCTCATTACTCTGTCAGATTGCTTAACTATCATATCAACATGATAATATCACCTACCTCATATTATTTCAAGAGTTATTTGAGATCACTTAGAGCATCAGGCACATGATAAGTATTCAATATCAATTAGTTATATGTTCATTAATTTTTTTCAATTTTTTGTTAAGAAATACTTATTTTGATTTCTTTAATGCTAGCACTTCTATTTGATTATGCACATATGGTTTTATTTTTACATTTTCTTAAATTGCAAATGAACATATGAATCTTCTTTCTGTTTGATCTGTCAGAACGTGGTTCTGTTGGTTGTCATTCTCTTCCAAATTTTGCTTGTCTTACCTTAATTACATTACTTGATTCATTCTTTATATTCTAATCAATTACTTCATTTTTTTTTTTTATTTTTTTTTTTGAGACAGAGTCTCACTCCGTCACCAGGCGCCAGGCTGGAGTGCAGTGGTGCGACCTCGGCTCACTGCACCCTCTGCCTCCTGGATTCAAGCAATTCTCCTGCTTCAGCCTCCGGAATAGCCAGGACTTCAGGAGCGCGCCACCACGCCAAGCTAATTTTTTTGTATTTTTAATAGAAACAGGGTTTCACCGTGTTGGCCAGGATGGTCTTGATCTCTTGACCTTGTGATCCACCCTCCTCAGCCTCCCAAAGTGCTGGGATTACATAATCAATTATTTTATTTAATTATTGTATTGTGACTCCTCAACCCAACTAAGACATACGTAATATGATTAGAGAATCGAAAGAAACCTAACCCCCTCATTTTACGTATGTGTAAAGTGAATACATATGTATAGAATAAATGTATTGCAAAAACTTGTATTGTCAATGAATTATTGAGATAAATGAAATTCTTGACAGCTCCATTACCCAAACAAGATCATTTACACTGAAATTTAAATTAATATAGTAGTATTACCGAAAATCAGTAAAAGTCCTATAAGTAATAAAATATATAAATGGTTTTGGGACCATTATTTTTCTGGAAGTTATTTCTTATATTAAGAGATTTACTAACAAATTGCAACAAAAAATTACTACCTAAAGACAATACCTTTGAGGGTAACAAAGTAAAAAAATGTATTTTTTGTACATTTCAGAAATATCAGGATTTCAATATCAGCACAGTAATATAATTTTACTGTGTTCTGTCATACCAAAAGATTTCAAAGGAGATAATCCATGAAGAAATGACATTTTACTTCAGAGTGATAATTATCAGCTATATTCCGTAACAGACAGATCAGTGCAAAGCAATAATAGTACCTATTATGATTGAAGAAAACTTTCATGTGAAGTTATTCATATTTGAAAGGTGATTGTATTGATGACAATGATAAAATAATAGCACTTAGTAATAATAGCATGTTCCATTTTTTATTTTCTCCTGAAAGATCCTAAGGTTATATATTTGAAAGTATCTATTTGTGCAATCATAGAAGGCAAGTAAAATATCAAATTATTTTCAGGAAAAGGAAACAGAATCCTTTTAACAGCAAGCCAGTGTGATTTGAAAAATGAGACACTTTCCTTGAACATTTAGTTACAATTTTGCAACATGCTACAACATAAAAACAAATTTACAACAAAAATAACAGAAATTAGGGCCTTGTAGCATGTCAAGAATTTCTAAATTGTGGGCTTCTCTTGTTTTGTGGCTTATTCTTCAGTGATTCATTTAACACAGGGAATTAAATAGTAATGGGTGTTTTTGTAATTATTTTTTATTCAGCAGCAAAAAATTGTTCTGAGTTTTAAAAAAAGACACATCATACATCAAAATAATTTTTAAAGCCAGAGGAAATAAGCGACTCAAAAATAGAATTTACTGAGTGATTCAAGAAGTGGGAATTTTATAGAAAAATAAATCACAGAAGCAATTAGAAAAGTAAAGATCTCCATTGAAAATTCCATTAAGGTCAAATGTATCATATTTAAATTTTAAATAACTAAGTCTAATAATTTTTAATTTATCTAGACAACAGAAAAATAAATGGCATTCTTTTAAAATCAATGTCTGAAGTTAACATAACTTGAATGTCAAAATCTAACGTATAATACACAGAAAATCACAGATTCATTTCATTGTGAACATATATGTAAAACTTATTCTGAACACTGGTTAAGACACATCAAAAATAGAGAAAAAACATTGCTACAAACGTTTTCCAAAAAAGTTCAAGAATAAATCTATATTAAGAAACATATTGATATCAACAAATTAATAAAAAGTGTTCATATTAGGTGAATGCCATTTACTAAAATTCATAGCTTTTCATTTTTGAAACTATAAATAAAATGAGAATAAAATAAAACTTCATGTATTTACTACTTTTGATTCCCAAATATTCACAACTAATATTTTTCTAATTTAGGAAACAAAAATTATGCATGTGTTTAACACACAGAACTCGAGAGTGCTAGAACTCTCAGCATTATTATTTGACATTTTTATGGAGGTCACAACAATACTGGAAGACAATTAAATAATTTAACATTAATCAAATAAATTTTAGATCATCCCAATTCATGAAAATTGCTGTATCTTTTATTTTATCAATAAGTACCTAGGAAGTTTATAATAGCAGCAAAAGCTGTGCACATGTTCAAGAATAAATTTGAGAGTAATGTCCAGGAATGATATAGTGATATTATAAAATTTTATTAAAATATACTAAACAATTTAAATGTGATGACACAAAAACATGCCTAAGAATATGGTCATTAAGAATTCAAGTGATAAACATATACATTTTGACATGTTGAATGTCTAAATACCAATTCTCATGTAATTTTGTGTGGTTTAGATTATGTTTGAATATACAGAAAGTAATGTTAAGGTGTATATACAAAATAAGCTCCCTAGAATTAAAAAAAGAAAGTGAGTATTAATGTGACTTTGTCTTAGAGTGTATAAAAATGACATAAAACTATTCTGGTAACATCAGTAAAGTATTGGCATAGGAATAAAAAAAAACATAATTGAAACAAAATATATGAGGCCAATTAAAAATATAATTTGAGATTGCTCCACTGCACTCCAGCCTGGGCAACAGAGTGGGCCTCCATCTCAAAAAAAAAGAAAGGAAAACATATATGTATAATTTGAACTGAAACCATAACACATTTGCTTTACAGGATTTTCATTGTCTACCATCTATATCTCTACTTGCCTTTTATGTAAACAAGAGTCCACAGTCACTCACTGTGCTTAAATTTTGTGTATATTTTTAATCCAGGGATTCTCATTCTTGGCAATTTGAGTCAAATAATTGTTGTGGGAGGGAACACCTTGTTTTTGTTTAGCAGCATCTCTGGCTCCCATAAATAGATATCTATAGCACACCTCATTTACCAGTGTGACGTGTGATGAATAAACATGTTTCCAGACATTGCCAAATGTCACTGAAACTGGTGAGGGAATCATCCCCTATTGAAAACCACTGCTTTATTACATCATTCAGAATATTGTATTTCATACTTATTCAAAAACTGTCAAATAAATCTTTGTTAAAGAAATATCTGATAAAGAGTTTATCTTCCTGGTACTGAAAGATATTCAAATTAATCAAGAAAAGACAAATAGCCAATTGAGTCACAAAAACATGAGCAGATAAATCACTAACAAGAAAAATCCAGAATATTAATACACATATAAAAAGTATCTTCAATGATAGGTATAAAATGGAAATTTAAAAACAGTGACAATGACATATATTCTTATTGATCACTTAGATAAATCTAAACATATTAGGATCATTTGATTCTATTAGGACCACTTCCAGTGATAGGGGGTATTAGCAAGTTTTCAAACATTATTGTTGGCGTTTGCTACAGATTTTTGGAAAAGGATTTTAAGCAATCCTACACATAGAAATCTGTCATACAGAAATATTATCATAATATGTAAAGATATGTTGAATGATTTCAAATGCAGATAGAAAAATGTAAGCCATTTACACGGAAATGGATGCACCAAAAGTTCTTAGAGAACTCAAATCTGTTTCTTAGTGATAAATTGCTTCAATAACCTTCCTCTTTATGTAGAACATCTTAGAAATTTTCATCCACACGCAACTATGACAAGATCAGTGTTCTAAAGCTCTTGGCTCCCACCGTGCTTCTCACAAAGAGAAGGTAGCAGAGACGTATCCTTTCCACAAATTCTTCATATAAGACTTTAATTATTTCCTTTTCTAAAGGTTAAATGTTGCCATTCCTCTTCAATGCTTTGCAATACATATTTCTGCAATATTTTGCAATGTTGTGCTACCTCCTTCTAATGTTCTTAATTTTAAAAATATCAAGAGAATAAGCATTGCCTACCCTCCCTGGTTAGATTTATTGACAGTGGCCTCAACTTGTCTTCTAATAAGCAGGTTGTTCTCATGTTCCCATGTTTTGGCTACAATTACATGAGTGAACTTTTATAAGTACTACTGCAGGCTAACTCTAACTCCTAGCCAATTTTATCAGAAATTCTGGAATAAGTCACAAACATCATCATCATCATTATTTATTTGAATGATTATAATACAGTTGTCAAGGCTGTAGAGCCAAATGACAAATATTCTCAAATAGTGAGACAAATTGTTGTCAATCATAAATAGTAAAATATTGTCAGATTTTTACATTTTGTTATTCTTGGTAACACATAGATTCCCCATAAGATCAAGTCTCAGTACATAAAACACTCTTCAAATAAATTCTAGATATCAAGTAGAGAAAAAGTGATCAAGAAACATTATATAGCAGTAGAAACTATAGTTTTTCAACAGGTAGTTTTAATTCATGACTAAAGAAATTCAGACTGATTGTTGGATGTTGCATATTTAAACATGACATCAGTATGGAAGGACATATTAACCCAAAACAGATTTTATTCAGCACTTAAATAATGCACACACAAACACACACACATACCGTCAAACTCTCTTCTGAGTATAGGCTGTGTATATTAGAACACCTCATTTCTATCTCAAGCTCAAATGCATGCATAGAGACTGAAAAGAAGAAATAAAAGGCAAAGTAAGACCAAATAATGACATAATGACAAAGCATGAAAACAAAACAAACAAAAACCTAGTCAATGTGGCAGTGTTACTTTAGATACAGTGATCAGGTAAGACATTTTTGAATAGTTGTAACCTAAATGATGAGCAGTCATCAGTCAACTTAAGCTCTGGAAGACAGTGACACACCAGAAATATTTGTCAAAGTCAGTAGCAGGGAAATACGATGTTTTTAAACAATGGAAATAAAGTAAATATGAGAGTACAAGAGTAAGACGTGACAAGATCAAAGAATGAAGCAGCAGCCAGTAGAGAAATGGCTTCTCAAACCAACTATATCTTTAGTATGTATTCTACTTGTAAAGCATAAAAAATAAATTTGTTATATACTAGAAAGTGCCCTTAGATCTCTGTCTTTTAAATGTGTACCAATGAGGGCTTTCTTCATCCAATGAGAGTTCTACCAGAAGATAATTATTTTTTATAGTATTAACTTTTTTCATATAATTCCATATACTTATCATTATAAATCCATAAACTCATGATTATAAACTCCATATGAAGACTGTATCTGGTTTTTTGCTTAGTTTACACACAGATGAAATATATCTTACAAAAAAAATTTAAGTACATGGCAATATTTAAAATTAGAAGATTCTATATATATATATATATATATATATATATATATATATAGTTTTATTACTTAAATAAAAAGGGAAATATCTGCTGATATGGTTAAGCTTTATGTCCCCACCCAAATCTCATCCTGAATTGCAATCCCCATAATCCTCACATGTTAAGAGAGAGAGACCAGGTGGAGTAATTTAACTGTACCTCAGGTGGGGTACAGTTTCCTCCATGCTGTTCTCGTGATAGTGAGTGAGTTCTCATGAGATTTGATGGTTTTATAAGAGGCTCTTCCCTCTTTGCTCAGCACTTCTCCTTCCTGTCACCTTGAGAGAAAGGTACCTTGCTTTCCCTTCACCTTCTGCAATGATTACAGTTTCCTGAGGCCTCCCCAGTGATGCTAAATTGTGAGTCAATTAAACCTCTTTCCTTTATAAATTATACAGTCTCAGGTAGCTCTTTACAGCAGTATGGAAATGAACTAATACATCCGGTGACACTGAATCCTTATTTCTTCATTTCTATAAAAGTTAATCAAGGACAGTTTTTGGAACTAAATAGCTGGAATCCTGTTGAGCTGGCATTTCAATTCTCTGATTTACACCACTTTTTATTTGTTCGTGTATATGTATCCTGCCTGACTATTACTGGCACTGATTTTCAGATACTTTTTTGACAAATGCCATGAGAAAGACCAGATAGTAATGTTCCTAAAAAAAATTTAAACTGAAATCATATATAACAAAGAAGCAATCTCAAATAAGCATATAGATTACCATCATCTTTTGCTAAAGCAGTGTACTTCTTTCTTTTCAAGAAGAAAGTTTTGTTCAAAGAATTACATTTTTCATTGTTCCCTTTTTACTTTGTTATTGTAGGTAGTATTTCTAGGAGCTAATGAGGTTGTCACTGTAACTGAATTCAATCAGCTTTTTTATCCATTGATCTAAGATTCTATTGTGAAAATCTAGTAGGTTGTGTGATGTCATAGGCATAACATTTTGTGCAAGTAATAGCAAGGATTTTTCAACACATTTCATTAACTATATGGGACAGATAATATAAATAAGAAAGGAAGAATCTTTCTACCATTTTATCCCTGAACTGGAGTACAACACAGTAGGCCATATGTATAAAGTTTCTAGCAGCTAAAATCATTGTGTAAGTATGTACTTAAATGAGTATCATTCTTGCTGGGAGTGCAATCAATTTTTTCCAGGACCACCAAGATACTTAATATTATAAACTTTACTCAAATGTAAAAACTGAGGCCCACAGAATCAACAATTTGCAAAAGAACAAGTACTTTTAAAAAGTGAAGACAGGATTTGAATACAAGTGCTTTCTGCTACATCACCCTGTTTGCCAAAAAAGAGACCCTCCCTTGAGATCTTATAACTTTTCAAATAGTGATTTTTGATTCTTTCAGACCAGGCCACATTATGCAGCTATATCAAACAACTCTAAATTTCAGTGGCTTATGATGAAGATTTGTTCTCATTTACTGTCTATGTCTATAGTCATTTGTCTATGGTTTTATTATTTACTGTGTTTTCTGAAGGACTCAAGTCAATGCGACAGTCTCTCTTTAGAACATTTTTTCTGTCAGCAAGGCAGAGCAGAAAGAAAACATTTCTACCATAAACTGCCTTTTCAGATTTCTATTCAGAAGTGATAAATGAATGTCTCTTGTCACTGGCCAAAGCAAGTCACTTGATGATGCCTGAGATGAATGATTGGTATGCATTATCATCTTACGGAGAGTGGTGCTGAATATTTTGAAAAAAAATATATTTTGCCAGAAAACCATTAAATGAATTATATCCCCACAATATGCACCCAAAGATTATGTAAAGTAATGGAGAATAATTGAATCAATGAGTATCACATAATGAAATCTGAGAAGGCTTTTAGAGTTAGGTCAAAACTCCAGAGTGTAATCAGAGCTTAAATTTGTAAGTCTTACCAAGCTTGGGGAGAATTCTGTCACTAGGAAACTTGTTGAAACCTGGGCATAAAAATAGAAGGGAGAGTGGGGGGGAAAACATTTGAACATTAAAATGCTTAGAACTTTTAAGATCAGCTTTAAAAATGTGGAGTAAATAACAAAGTAATTTAATGATATAAAATGTATGGGTGACTGGGGGAAAAATTGGAAAGCAATGTAGTAGGCATATTGCAAAGTTCTTTGGATGCCAGTATTCTAGAGAGAACACAAACAAAAAGCTGTTATTCATTAACAAAAGCATCAACACTATCAACATATACTCTCAAGATATGTGTTTTTAATATTTAAAAGTGAAAACTTCTTAGTCCTGCAGTTTAGACACAAAGGAAAGTCACTGAACTCAAATCTCCATGAATGTTTCTCTTTTCCAAATGAGGTTTCCTATTGCTAATCATTTTGAATGCCTGCCAAACCACTTAGACTCTCGATCGGCACGAAAACACAGATGTCTATGTGCCATTTAACAGCTTTCAGGTGAAATAACATACCAGGCAAAGAGTACATTTGACATCCAGCATACTGATGAAAAATAATGAAGTTTTTATTCATCAAGCAAATAATATTAGAAGCAAGCAGCTTAAAAAAATTTTTCTTGAATATATTACCATGTATCACGTTAGAAAACTGTAAACTTCCTTTTGAGACAATTTGTCATTGTTTCTTTCCATCACCAAAGATGAATATTTCTAGATTTAGAATGCTGCATGGATATTATGAAGGATTTGCTATATTTTGTGCTTTAACCTTTTTTATGACCCTTGGAAACCTTGTTTGTATTTTATCCATTGCATTTAATAAAACTTAACAGCAAGCAAAAAAACCACATTTGCACATCACTGTTGATTGCATTAAAAAAGACAGCACATTCATTTCGTCACTCTTTGCACATGTGTAGAGTTCCTGTGTACCAGATGTGCATAATTAGGTTGGAATGTTGTTTGGCTGACAAATCATTTCCTATTAGCTGCATGATGTCTCCGCTGCATCCCCATAGAAAAGAAAATAAAGGGCAATATTATTGAGAAGCTTTTGGAAAATATTTAATAGGCAACCATGGTTAGGTTTATGCAAATATAGCTTTAAAACTCCAACATTCTGAAGCCATATAATCAAGAAGAGCAAAGATTGTTTTAAGGAGAAAATTTTCTAAATTTGGCCAATAAAATTCCATTAAAATTAAAGGATTTGATAAATTTAATCTTGATAGTCAATTTACAGAATTGATCTTTTTCATGACAAATTTGTATATCATTTACAAAGGAAAGCAGTTACATGTGACATAGTTGATATAAATATTCCGTAGTAATCCAGCAAATGACCCATTTATTTTATTTACAATGGAAGCAAGAATCATTTGTTTCAACAATTTCTCATACTATTAAGATGACAAGACATTAAAAAATTCTTATCCAGAAGAATATTAAAGAACAGAAGCAATACAACACAAGATACACACAAAATATTATAAAACTCAATGGAAATAAATTTTGGAACTATGAGTGAATTGTTGCTGTCCACACAACCAGAGAATAAAATGAAATGTAAGGTCTCTTTCCAAATACGAGCATATACTTAAGCTTATTGAGATGTGTTTAGGGAAAGAGTTTTCGCTGCCAGTTTGGTTCCTAGTGAGCTCTTAATAAAAATTGTTGTGACTTAAATGCAAATGGAATGTTGGACTGACTGTAAAAGTCTTCTTGTTCAAAAATTTTGATGGGTTTCAATCAAATCAATATTTTCTTGGTTATACTTTTACTATAAGTTTTGTATAAGATTTTATGTAAAATAAAAACTTTATAAGCTATAGCTATAGTAAGTTAAATGAAATGAAATTCAATGCTAAAAATGTTAATACTTATATTACTTAAGTACCTAGATAAGGAATATTCCACATAGCTGTGTTTTATGATAGCTTAGTCATGACATTAATAAATGTCTTTTTCATTTCATATTACCTCTTATTTTTTCAAAAGCAAGAAGATTGTGGGAAGTGTGATTTTCTGGAATGGTAAAAATTAATCTTAAATCGTTAGTTGGAATATATGACAGCAAGTTAGTGCACAAACTGATTTCCAAATTTAAATCAAATGTTTTTCTGGAGTTCTCTAACTCAAAATTCATTTTAATCATGGATTTTACAATGATAATCACTTTTGTATCTTGCCTTTCATACCTACTAAGGAATATCTTATTTATAGCAAGATCAATGACAACTGATACTGGTCTTCATTTTGAATTAATTTCAAATAAGTCCTGAAACCAGGGCTTGAGTGCAGGTAATTCATTTGATTGATGATGTCAGGAAGCAGAAGTGAGAAATTAGACAAGAGAAACAGGGCTTTGGAAAAGAAAATAAACAATATATTGATGAATGAGTTATCGTTAGAGGTAAATAGATCTGCTAAGAAACTTCTAAAAACAAACTTTGGTATCATCTCACATAGGGACTCCAATGACATTTACTTCCTTCTCACAATGCTCTGCTCCACCTGTCCACCACTTTACTGCATTGAGGGAGATCAAGCTTCAGTAGAGACAAATTCTTCTGGCGGAGGAGACGGAAAAGGAGCTTACAGAGTTAGCGTAAACAGCATCTGCTGCAATACACATTGAAGGGATTCGTAAGAATAATTTAAAGTACTGTTGTTATAAATAAAATTTGTTATCATTGTCAGAAAAAAAGAAAAAGAAGAGTGGTTTTCTGTATCTCATGAAAACTATATATAAACACACACATTTATATCTTTAATACATTTTGAAATCGAATACAAAACATCTAATTTGTTTCAGAGACCTATAACGTTTACTTTCTTAATGTTTCTTGAGTTCTTTTCTCTTACAAGCTTTGACAGCCACTGAAATTTAGTTCTCATCATTTTTCACTGGAAAAGTCAGAATATCATGTTTACTGCTTGACATTTTCTCCTGCTCCGAGTTTTACCTCTCATCATGTCATTATCCATTGTGCTCTCAGATATTCTTAAAAATATAACTACAAAGATGAAACTTTCCAGATTCAAAACTCTCTACAGTTCTCCATTCCTCTGAAGATGGCATCACATACATAATTATTTATTATGTGGCCCTTACCTACTTTTTCAACATATTTATTTTTTACAACTATCTTTTCATATCTTATTTCAAAAACAAATGTTCTTTACTGAATAGTGACTTATTTTATCTTCAGTTCTCTATAAAATTAATATATTTCTGCCTTTCATACAACATGACTTCTCATATAATATACATTTTTATGTGGTAATTTTTTCTCTTTCTTTTTTCCTCTTTTCTTCCTTACCTCTCTTTTCTCTCTCTTTCCTTGTATTTTTTTTTTAATTTTTAATTTTTGTGGGTAGATAGTAGGTGTATATAATCATGGGGTACATGAAATGTTTTCATATAGGTATGCAACGTGAAATAAGTACATCTTGAAAAATGGGTATCCATCCCCTCAAGCATTTATCTGTTGAATCACAAACAATCCAATTACAACCTTTAAGTTATTTTTAAATGTAGTTATTGACTGTAGTCTTCTTATTGCTGTCAAACAGTAGGTCTTATTCATTCTTCTATTTGTTGTACCCATTAATCATCTCCACCACCCCTCCAGACCCCACTACCCTTCCCAACCTCTAGTAATCATCCTTCTACCCTCTATATCCATAAGTTCAATTGTTTCAATTATTAGATACACCAATAAATGAGAACATGTAATGTTTGTCTTTGACTTATTTCACTTAACATAATGATCTCCAGTTCCATCTGTGTTGTTGCAAATGACAGGATAACATTTTTTTATATAGCTGAATAGTACACTATTGTATATAAGTAGTACATTGTCTTTATTTATTCATTTGTTGATGGACACTTAGGTGACTTCCAAATCTTAGCTACTGTAAACATTGCTGCAACAAACATAGGAGTGCAGAAATTTCTTTGATATAATGATTTCCCTCCTTTTGGCTATATACCCAGCAGCAAGATTGCTGGATTATATGGTAACTCAATTTTTAGTGTTTTGGGGAACCTCTAAACATTTTTCCATACAGTTTGTATTAATTTACATTCTCTCCAACAATGTACAAGGGTTCCCTTTTCTCTACATCATCATCAGCATTTGTTATTTCCTGTCTTTTGGATATAAGCTATTTTAACTTGGGTGAGATGATACCTCATTATTGTTTTGATTTTTAATTCTCTGGTAATCAGTGATGCTGAGAACCTTTTCATATGCCTGTTTACTACTTGTATGTCTCAATAAATTTCTAATCAATTCCTGCACCCATTTTTTTATTATTAAATCTTCACCCATAAAGTTGTTTGAGCTCCTTATATATGCTGGTTATTAATCACTTGTCAGATGGGTAATTTGCAAATATTTTCTTCCATTCTGTAGGTTGTCTTTACTTTGTTCATCGTGTCCTTTACTGTTCAAAAGCTTTTTAACTTGATGTGATACCCTTTGTCCATGTTTGCTTTGGTCATTTGTGCTTATGGGATATTGCTCTAGATCTCTTTGCCCAGACCAATATCTTGGAGAGCTTCTCCAATGTGTTCTTCCAGTACTTTTATAGTTTGAGAACTTAGACTTAAGTCTTTAATCCATTTTGATTTAATTTTTATATATGATGAGAGATAAGTTATAGTTTAATTCTTCTGTATACGGATATCCATTTTCCCCAGCACCATTTGAAGAAACACTCTTTTTTTCAGTGTATTTTCTTCACAATTTTTGTCAAACATGAGTTCACTGTGGGCATGTGGATTTGTTTCTGCATTCTCTATTGTGTTATATTATCTATGTGTCTGTTTTTATGCCAGCAGAATGCTGTTTTGTTTACTATGGTTCTGTAGTACAATTTGAAGTCAGGTAATATAATTCCTCATTTTGTTCTTTTTAGTTAGGCTTTGGCTATTCTGGGTCTTTTGTGGTTGCATATACATTTTTGGATTTTTTTTCTATTTCTGTGAAAAATATTATTGGTATTTTGATAGGGATTGCATTAAATCTGTAGATTGCTGTGGGTAGTTTGGACATTTTAACAATACTGATTTTTTCGATCAATGAACATAGAAGATTTTTCCAGTTTTTGTTGTCCTCCTCAATATTTTTTATCATTATTTTATAGTTTTCATTGTAGAAATCTTTCATTTGTTTGGTTAATTTTTAGATATATAATATTACATGTGGTTATTATAAATGAAATTGCTTTTTATTTCTCTTTCACAATGTTCACTGTTAGAATATAGAAAGACTGCCGGATTTTGTATGTTGATTTTGTATTCTGCGACTTTACTGAAATTTTTATCAATTCTCAGTTTTTTTGTGAAGCCTTTCAGTTTTTCCAAATTAAGATCATAATATCTGCAAACAAGGAAAATACAACTTATTCCATTCCAATTAGGATACACTTTATATCTTTTGCTTATCTGATTGCTCTAGGTAGGACTTCCAGCACTATGTGGAGTAGCAGTGCTGACAGTGGGCATCCCTGTTGTGTTCCAAATCTTAGAGGAAAGGCTTTCTATTTTACCTGCTCAGTATAAAATTAGCTGTGGGTCTTTCATACATGGCTTTTATTATGTTGAGGTATGTTCCTTCTATGCCAATATTCTGAGGGCTTGTATCATGAAGGGATGTTAAATGCTTTTTTGGCATCAATTAAAATGATCATATGGATTTTTATCCTTCAGTTTGTTGATATATCATATTGACTAGATTTGCGTATGTTGAACCATCCTTGTATCCCAGGAATAAATTCTACTTTGTCACAATGAACTATCTTTCTAATGTATTGTTGAATTTTGTTTGCTAGTATTTTGTTGAGGATTTTGGCATCGATATTCATCAGAGATACTGGCCTGCAGTTTTATTTATTTACTTACTTTTTGAATGTGTCTTTGTCTGATTTTAGTATCAGGATAATGTTATTATTGGTAGAGTGAGTTTGGAAATATTCCCATTCCCTCTTCTTTTATTTTTCAGAATAGTTTGAGTTGTATTGATATTAATTCTTCTTTAAATGTTTGGTAGAATTCAGCAGTAAAGTCATCAAGTCCCAGGCTTTTCTATACTGGGAGACTTTTTATTACAGTTTCAATACAGTTACATGTTATTAGTCTGTTCAGATTTTGGATTTCTTCCTGTTTCAATTTTGGTAGTTGGTGTATATCTAGGATTTCCAATTTATTGGTATACAGTTGCTCGTAGTAGCCACTAATGATCCTTTGAATTTTCACAGTACCAATTGTAATGTGTCATTTTTTTTTCATTCTGATTTTATTTATTTAGATTCTCTCTGTTTTTTTTTTTTTGTTTTTAGTATGGCAAAATATTTTTCATTTTGTTTAACTTTTCAAAAAAAACAGCTTTTTCTTTCACTGATCTTTTGCATTATTTTAATTTCAGTTTATTTCTGCTCTAATCTTTATTATTTCTTTTCTTCTACTAAGTTTGGGTTTGGTTTGCTCTTGCTTTTCTAGTTCTTTGAGATGCATTGTTAGATTGTTTCCTTAAATCTTCTTTTCTCTTTTTTAATGTAGGCACTTATAAACTTTCCCCTCAGTGCTGCTTTTGCTGTATACCATACATTTTGGTATACTGCATTTCTGTTTTCATTTGTTTCAAGAAATTTTTCAATTTCCTTCTTAATGTCATCATCGACCCAATGATCATTCAGGAGCATATTGCTTAATTTTCATGTACTAGTTAGTATAGTTTCCAAAATTCTTCTTGCTATTTATTTCTACTTTTATTTCATTGTGGTCATGGAAGAGGTTTACAATTATCTCAGTTGTTTTATATGTTTTAATACTTGTTTTGTGACTGAGCCATATGGTCTATCCTTGAGAATGATCTATGTGCTGAGGAAAAGAATGTGTATTCTGCAGCTGTTGGGAGATATGTTCTGTAAATATCTATTAGGTCCATTTAGTCTATACAGTGCAGATTAAGTCCCTAACGTTTATTGATTTTTTTTTTCTTTTGGTCTGGAAGATATGTCCAATGATGAAAGTGGGGTGTTGAGGTCTACAGCTATTATTGTACTGGGTCTTATCCCTGTCCTTAGCTCTAATAATATTTCCTTATTATTATTTGGGTGCTCCAGTGATGGTTGCATATATATTTAAAATTGTCATATTATTTTGTGAATTTACCCCTTTATCATTATATAGTAACCTTGTTTGTATCTTCTTATAGAAAAATCTCATCTTCAGATATGGGGTGTGTGGGACCCGGCATGAGCTCCCTCTCTAAAACATTTCCATCACGTGTACTCCAAGCAGTTCGCTAGCCTAGTTTCAGGGTCCACAATGTTGAGGGGCTGTCTCTCTCATGACTAGAATTGCAGGAATCTGTAGTGGGAATGTGGACTGCCAGGTTATCTCACTTACCTTTTCTCTTCACTGGGAAGCCTTGGGGCTAGCTAACTCACTTTCCCTCTTTAATGCCTAAGTTTTCTCTGTCATTTATCTGCCGAATTCTAGTGTTCTTTCTTAGATACTCTATTTGAAGTATAATTATCTGCTCACTATTTTTGCTTTTTCTTTGCAGAGCAGGTGAATGCCGGATAAATCTAGTGAGCCATCTTGAATCTCTTATTATTCTAGATACATTTTAAACAACTTGAGTAAACAGACAAAATTGCTCATGTTTACATGGTATGAGCCTTGTTTGTTCGTTGTATCAGAAACAAATATATAATTTTCATACAGTATTAAAAAACTTTATATGTTATTATGATCTGTAAAATAATTGTTTTCATCAGATTACTGATATTATTTGATCTTGTTTCTTTGTCTTCAGTTATCTGCCACTATTTTCATATTATATAACATTTAAAAGTATGAATTGCTAATTCAGGTTCCATGAGTTTGAATCCTGCCTTCTTGGTTTATTAGATATGTGATTATTAGAAACATATAAACGTTATCAACATTAATTTTACTATATCTAAAATGAAAATCAAAATAATACAAACTCTATTACGAGATTTTGGGGTTAATTAAGTGACCCAGAAAGTTATGTGACTAACAAACGCTTAATTAACATTACTATTATTGTTTATTTTCCATACATATTATAATCTGAAGGTCCAGCTCTTTGTTAAGGCTTTTCTTTGAGTTCCTACCAAAGAAATTTCAATCATCTCCCCAAAAATAAATTATTGAGCAATTCGCAATGTCATAAAGACATCAGTGGTTGGTTTTATATCCAAAAATTGTAGCAGTAGTTGAATACATTCAATAGGAATTTGTAGACAACTTAAAAAGGTTCATGATATAATGAACATAGTATTTCCCTCTTGGGGTTCACTCAGGATGGTGACAGAAATATTAAAGGAAAATTATAGAATATAGTTGCAAACCCTTTTGGAAGGTTTAAGGGTTTTTTATTACTTGGCTGATGGCAGCCTTGTCCCTTTTGTTAAATAATTAGATAAACTCCCCCTATTCCTTTGTCTCTACTCTAACTAGCTTGTTTACTCATGTACCCTTTGAAGCAGATGGCCCTCTTGTGGGGAGGTCAACCAGGGAGATTATCTTCAAAATCTTTGTTGTTAAATCTATACTGAATAAATGTGAGGAAGGAGAACTGGTGGGTATTGTGTAGCTGTGATCTCACTCTTTGGGACATGCATGACCCCCTACTCCACAGATTCACTATACTCTGTGTTTGAGTGCATTTATTTTTCTGTCATGGAATCAAGGTCTGCAGGAAAGACTCCCACAGGTGATGACCCAGATGTGACCAACAGCACATTTCCCAGCTGACTCAATTTGTATTAGTACTCTGTCCTTGATAATCTCCTTGAGAATGTGTCTAATATTCAATGCTCTTAAATGAAATACCTTAGAGTAAAACTACAAGAGTAAATTTCTATACTAAGATAGACAGTTGAGGATATTGTAATAAGATTCTCCAATCAACAATTTTAACAATCCTGAGGCTGGACCTTACTCTTAGGTTTACCTCCCAGATGTTAGAAATGAGCTCTTGACCAGAAGCAACACATACAAAGGCAGATTTAACATATGTATTTCTTCTACTTCACTATTTTCTCTACTGCGCGGAGGTTAATAAGGTTATATGGTTTTTGTCTTGGAGTCTGAGCAGTGAAAGAGGGGAACAAGTAATGGGGTACAGGGAATATATGTATTTGGCCCTCTGTATCTGTTGGTCCCACATTTGCAGATTCAAACAAAAACAGTTGAGAAATATTTAAAAATAAAAATAATTTTAAAATACAACCAAAAACATAGTACAAAATTTTAAAATACAGTATAACAACAAGTTCAATAGCACTTACATTGTGTTAGGTATTATAAATAATCTAGAAATGATATGAAGTACAGTTGGACCCTTGTATCCACTTTCTGCATCCATGTATTCAACCAACTACAGATTGAAAATATTGGGGAAAAAACAATAAAAATAACAATACAACAATAAAAATAATACAGACAAAAATACAGTATAACCATTATTTAAATAACATTTGCATTGTATTAAGTAATATAAGTAATCTAGAGATGATTTAAAGTATTGTATTAAGTAATATAGCGATGATTTAAAGTATACCAGAGAGTGTGTGTATGTTATATGTAAGTACTACTCATTTTATAAAAGGTACTTGAGTACCCCCAAGTATCCTTGAGTGGGGCAAGGCCTGAAACCAATTTCCCATGGATTTTGAAAGATGATGATATTTTTAGATCTGCCTTTGCATGTGTTGTAATTGGATCTTTTGTGCTTTCTAGCCTTAGAACTTCTGGTTTTAAGCTTGAATGTACACGTAGTGATTAAAATAATTAATGCTATATAAGTTAGAGAGTTTAAAAATATAAATATTTGTTTTTAAATCTGCAACATAAACCTCACCTGATTTATTCAAAAACATAAGTAAATACATTTGACAACATCTCTTCTAAATTATATCACTTCAATACTTCAAATATTTTATCACAAATGTTTTGTTATTATTCCATACTTTACATCTTGTCATATGCTAATTTTCTGAAACTATTAAGAATATTATAACTACAAACTAAATGAATAAAATTATTGAAACATGATGAGTAATTTTCTTATCAATAATTATAAAAGAATTCTTTGAAATAAATATCATTGATATTTTACAGAAAGCAAAAATCTATTTTAAAGACACAACACAGAATCTCAGAAATTCTTTATTCTCTACACATTCACTTGCTGCAGGAAACATTCTCTTTATACTTTCTGTTCTGTGAGAGGATCAGTAAGGCTCAAAGGTCATTGCCCTTGATTCCATAATTTATTTTTCATATTCTCAGAAGTCAGAGATTCATAAAAAAGTGTTTTTCTTACTTAATTGAGTGGTGCAAAACAGATTTATTCCACAATGCTAATTTTAATGTACCACTCTTACAGACTCACATTTTTCACAGTTATACTTTAATGCAAACATTTTAAGTATAAAAGTAGCAAGTTTATTTTAATAAAAATATACTACCTCTATATGTGGATATTTCCAAAGTCTGATAATAAGTGGTACATATCAAGAGAAATTTCAAAAAAAATATGAAATTATGTTCATGAAAAATACAAGCTTATATTATGACATCAGTGAACATAGTACTTTTATACTGAGGGAAATAGTTAAAATTAACACATAAAAAGTATTATTTTCTGAATGTCAAGAAAGAATTGTGATCAAATAAATACTATATAAAACTATTTTTTAAAAATGTAAACTTCCTTAAATGTTGCTTAAAATTTACCTATTTAACCTAGTCTAAAAATACAGAATTTCTTAGAAATAAATAAATTTCCTTTATAAATATCCTTATATTTATCTTTATGTTGTTTTCTTAATAGTGTGCAATAACTAAAAACAATAACTACATTATAAGTATTAAAAAGCATTCTAATAGAAAACACTATTTTCAGTTTAGGAATATTCATGACATACAATTATTTTATATTTTTAAATACTACATATTTTATCTTTATGGAAGTTTTTATACTATCTTCTTTATTAATACATAATACTTGTGTATATTTATGAGATACATATGGTATTTTGTTACATGCATATAGTGTTTAATGATCAGGGTAGCTAGGTTATATGTCACCTTGAGCATTTAGCACTTCTATATATTGAGAGCACTTTGGGTCTTCTCCTAGCTATTTTGAAATATACATACATTGTCATTAACTTTGGTGACCCTATTGTGGTATTGAACACTGGAACTGATTTTTTTTCTCTAACTCTGTTTGTACCTATTATATTAATCTTTCTTCATTCACCTCCACCAACCCACACACACCCACACCCTTCCCAGACTCCAGTAACTACCAGTCTACTCTCTACTCCAGAGATATCCAATCTTTTGGCATCCCTGGGCCACAATGGAAGAAAATGAATTGTCTTGGGCCAGAAATCAAATACACTAATGATAGCTGATGAGCTAAACAAACAAAAACAAATCACAAAAAATCTTATAATGTTTTAAGAAAGTTTGCGAATTTGTGGAGGGCCACATTCAAAGCCGTCCTGGGTTGCCTCAAGCCTGCAGGCCCTATGCAACCCTCAGGCCCCAGGTTGGACAAGCTTGCTCTGCTCCAGAATCAACATTGTTTAGCTTCCACATGTGAACAAGAACATGCAATATTTGCCTTTGTGTGCCTGGGTTATTTTGCTTAACATGACAGCCTCTAGTTTCATACATGTTGCTGCAAATGACATGATTTTATTATTTCTATATACAAATACTATTCAATTGTATATACAAACAACACATTTCCTTTATCATTTTGTCTACTGATGGACACTTACGTCAATTCCACTAAACCTTTGTAGTAATTTTGATGACAGCATAAATTAAACATTAAAGAACTGGAGGAACTTGTGTCTGAGTACAAGGGCTGGAATGACAAAACAAACCCATTAAGACGACACCTAATTTTCTCAGACCCTACAGTCTCATCAAATAATACAAACATTCTTACACATGCATCTTGTACCAGGGACCACTTAAAATTAAGAAATTTTCTAAGACTCTAGAAAAAGCTTTCCAGATCCCAGACCCTAGTTAAAGATTAGATACAGATTGAATGAAATACTCTTGCTTGTAGGTGCACTCTCACATGTAGGCAGGAAGCTTAAAATATATACTAGCACTAGAAAAAAAACTTTTAAATTTGAGTTGGTCTGATGAGTTACTCCAATCTTCCTCCCGTAATCAGTTCCCTTCTTTTTCAGTCTGTCTGAATCTTGTTACTGGACCATGAGAACAAGCAGCTGGATCTGATTCTGTCCAGGTACAAATACACCAAATTAACATAAGCGGCATATCATCTGGTGCTGAATATGTTATATTTAATAACTAAAAACTTTAAAACCTTACTTTTTTTTGTACTTTTAAATACCAAGAATTTATTTATTTATTTTGCTTGTGTTCATTTCCTTTTACAATTATATAAGAAACTTTTCTCTTTACTCTCTGGGTCTTCATAAAATTGCAAGCCTTGGTGAGCAGTAATTGTCTACTTAGATAATATTTGTGCAAAGAGTGTTTTGAGACATCTATACTCTGGATAAAACTAATTATTTAATACAGTACTTTTTTTTTAAAGGACATGCTTTTTTAACTTCTGTGAAGTTTATCTGTAGGCAATTAGAATATATATGCATTTAAAACATACAATTGTAATAAATGAGCATGATTTTTTTTCTTACTTTAAGTGGACTGGCATCTTTCCTCTATGTTTTCCATGTAATAACCTTCCCAAAAAGTTAAGTGCACTTAGGATACACCATATTTAATAACCTTAGTGCCAGCTGCTCATATTCACTGCCTGAAATGATGCTTTTTTGTACACAGCTTAAAGGCATAAAAAAGGTATTTAGAAGCTATCACTAGGTAAATGAGTGTTCCACATAATTCAAAATTTGCTTTTTATTAAAAAGTAAATAAAAGCACAAAAGTAATTTTCCCTGAATATTTAAAAAGTTATTCTATATGTTATGACACTTACTACAGCACAAGATTTGCTTACTTTCACAGGACTCCTGGAAAGGGCATCTCTAACAACAATTGTCTTTAATAAATAAGTTTTCTTTGCATCACATTTGTGTATGTCCTGAATGTTCTGAGGCCTTCAGATTTAACTCTTATTTGTGCTAAAAGAAAAAATACAAATGGAAACTGTATAACGATTATCAGAAAAATAAAGTATCATAATAAAACCAGTCAACGGTCTTTTTAAGAAACAAAAGTATAGAAAATACTTAACTATACATTTAGTTTTAGGAGAAATATTCTCTAATTAGGTAGATTCATGAAATACAATATTAAGAATGGTAAAGATTATTATTTTACTGACTTTAACTACAAAAATACCTTTGAGAAAATGTTCCTTTTCCTGGATCTTGATTTAATTGGATAATTTTATGTGAGCTAATATTTGTGGTCTGATAATGCTTTCAAGGGAGCCAATTATGTGCTTTCCTTCCATCAATATTGCAGTATTGCAAGTTTTTCTGGGGCCTTTTGTACCTTTATTTGTTGTAAATATTAAGTTTTGTTTGCTCTTTGGGACAAAACATTTCTTCCTTGACTGTTATTACCGCTGATGGCTAGAAAGGATTACCAGTAGAACCCCTGTTTTAAAGAGAAAGAAAAAGATTGGGCTATAAATGATTATTTTTTCGTTCAAAATCTATCAAACTGAGTTTAACCCTAGAGCATTGCAGGTAGTTTACTACAGAAAATTTTTAAAAAAATTTTTCTTACCACAAATAAAAACTTCTGCAAATCGTTACTGTGAGTGTTAAATAGGCTAGTTGATAAGGAAACCACTACTAAGCTTGCTCTGGTTAGTACATTAGTGTGTCTGATGAATGCAAAACAAATAACTATCTGAGAAAATTCTGTCTTCAGTATAATCCTTTAGAATACTCAAAGTACCAGCAAAATTATAAGACTACTGTCGAAGATAAGGTTCAGAATGAGCTTTCTGTGTTCACATTTTATTCTGGATAGGACCTGGAACTCTGGGGCTGAAATGCAGATCTGGCGTCTATCAAGAATGAGATATGCAAAATCTTTGTATTTATTCATATGTTTTGCAAATAAAGTAAGAGAAGCTTTTGATTAGGCAAAAATAAGAAATCTCCATGTTTAGGTTATTGGGCATTATTTCAAAATCTTAAAAATGATCTTTTTAAAGATGTAAAAAGAAACAATTTAAGAGAAAAAGTTTTTTTTTTAATATATAGGATTGTAACTACTAGTTTTTGAAAAAAAAAACTATAGCAACAGTTGCAAATTAATTTTTTTATGTCAGAACTTGAATAATGTTTAGAGAAACACAGCAATAAATGTCACATAATTGTTAAGAGTTTCATGAAAGAATCTTGGCCTGACAAACGCATAAAAAGAGATTTTACATTGCAGCTGTTTGAATTGTTTTAAAATTGTTACTATTTTAAATTTTCTTTTTTGTTAAATAAATTTGACTTCTTTCTCTATGAATCTCCTTTGGAATATGCACTCCCCTATCCCTGAGAGAAGAAGTATTTACTCATTTACCATTTTTTTCTGAATTCAGGTTTTGCTCAGGAGCATGCAAATAGAGCAATCCATATGCTTTGGGATGAAATAAAACTGCTAATCTACATCACCTTATTAAAGGCTTCTGGGAATACAGATAATGTATAACATAAAACAGTGTCCATTTCCTCGATTAGAGGCTAATCTTGTATTTTACAACCCTGAGTCACAGAGCCCCGACCTTTAAGAGCCGGAGGCGGGAAAATCAGAGACAATCTGGCCTGCCAGAGACAGGAAAGTTGAAACAAAGACACCTAGCCTGCCTGAGGCAGGAAGTCCCTCAATACCAATCATAACTTAGAGTTTATAATATAATATAGAATTGCCTTTATTAGAATGATTTGATTCAAAATTATATTCTTCAAATTTCAGTAAAAAGCAACTCCATGATAATGTTTCAAAACATAGTCCCATGTCTGAGATAATTATGGCCAATACATCTTTGATTACGCTAGTCTGATCTCTTACCTTCAATCAAAAACATAGAATGGGAGGGAAAAATCCTGAAATTGATTATAAACTGGGATGTCAACTACCTCTCACTGATTAAAGTTTGTCAAATAGTTTGTATTTTAAAGGAAGAAACTATTATATATTATTTGTTGGTAGTTTGGAATATTTGGTAATAGATGAAGGCTCCCACCTTGTAAAACTAAAAATGTCAGATGACATATAGAAATCCCCTGTTCAAAAGCAGCAAAGAGTTTCTTAACAAGGTCTGGAGGAGGAACGTTACAGGAAAGGTAGAAATATTACGGAAAAAGAAGAAACTCACAGAAGGAAGCTTATCTTGTGAAGTCTTTTATTCCCAGGCATTTTTGCCAGTTCTACGTATGGGCAAGTAATAGATTCCTCTGCAAAGCTCAGAACATGGAAGAACGCTGTAGTAGAGGGAGAGAGATATGTATAGAGCTCTGACGGAGATTTGAATAGCTCAAGTTCCTGATTATTTTTCCCTCAAAATGTTTGACATATACTGGGGCTACCTGGACAGCAAAAAAAAAAAAGTAGAGAATGATTCTGAAAAACGGACCAAAGATTCTCTGTAGTAACATGAAATGACAATTAAAAGTGGAGACTCACCAGATGAAACGGCCTACAGAATACAAAAAAATGTCTGTGAAATACTCGAGAGATCCAGGGAGAAGCGGAAGTACAATTGTTATGGAAAAAAACAGGTTCTTGTCACATGACCAGGAAAGCTTAACCTCACAGACACACAAAAGGGTGAGGAGTGGAAATTAAAGAAAAAACAATTCAGCAAAATGAGATGGAGTCCTGTGAACAGGCTCTCCGCCTCACCAATTGAATCCCAGGTTATCACACAGCAACAGGAGAGGACAGGCTCCTGTCCCTGAAAATGACAGAAACTTCCCCAGCGAACTTCCTGAGGCCCCACCCCATCTTCCGAGTGCACAGGTTGGCATTATTCAGAAACAGTCAGTTGGGAAAGGGTGGGCTTCATATGGGAAGGCAGTTCGGTTTTCAGCCTTCAGGCTATTTCAGGTTTGAGGGCAGGGTTTTGCCAGGGGACCTTTGGCTGCCTCCTGTCTCTATCAGAGTGAGCCTTAACAGTGAAACCGCCATTGCAAAATTATAACTGAGACAATTATTACAGCAAAAGTGATCTGACCTAACTGACTCCATGTTTCTTCTAACTTCCAAGCTGTCCTAGTTTATTCCTGGGCATATGCTGAACTATCTTTGGGAGGAACTTACTTTATAGTCTATTGTTTCAAACAAAGGTACAGCTGTTTCCAAAAACAAACCCCCTTCTTTCCTGGGGACGAGGCTGCCTTTGTAGGACTCACAAATTAGCTACAAGATTAAGAAATTATGGTTTAGGGGCCATGCAGCTTCCGAATGCAAGAGTCTGAACCTCCCCAAATTGCTCCTGGGAATAACATCACTGTTGTAAAGCCTAAGGTTAATGCTTTCCATATTTTGCAGACCATGCATTCTGATGCACCTGCTGACACCACCCAGATCAGAAATCTGGTTCAACCAGTTCTATGACACCACTCTGGAACAGAAGTCAGCAAGAAAAACCTCACATCAACCAAGCTATGATTCCATTTCCATCTCAACCCAACCAATCAACACTCTCCACTTCCCCACCTACTCCCTGCCAAATTATCCTTAAACGCTGTGACCACCAAATGCTCAGGGAGACTGATCTGAGTAACAATAAAACTCAGATATCCTATACAGCCTGTCTCCAGGACAGTTAAACTGTATTGCAATTCCCCTGTCCTGATAAATCAATTCCGTTTAGGCAATGGGTGAGGTAAAACTGTTGGGCAATTACAATGGGGCATGTATCCAGCTTGTTCTTCCAGCCTTCCTGATAGGATTATGGTGATCAGCTATTATTGTGTCTAGATATAAAGCAGAATGAGTTCTGTGGAGCAGGACTTTTTAAAAAATATGTGATGCCGAGTGCAGTAGGTCAAGCCTATAATCCCAGCACTGTGGGAGGCCTAGTGGGTTTACCTGAGGTCAGGAGTTCAAGACCATCCTGACCAACATAATGAAACCATGTCTCTACTAAAAATACAACAATTCATTGGGCACGGTGGTGTGTACCTATAATCCCAGCTACTTAGGAGGCTGAGGCAGAAGGGAGGGGGAAGTTGAACTCGGGAGGAGGAAGTTGCCGTAAGCTGAGATCATGCCATTGCACTCCAGCCTGGGTGACAGAGAGTGACTCTGCCTCAAAATAAATAAATAAATAAATAAATAAATAAAATTAAAATTAAAAATATATGATGGCTGGCAGAAGATACAAATTTTATATAAACACTGAAGACAGGACAACATCTCTAATAATTAAGAAAATGAAAGACCCACAGGTGATCCAAATATTGTAGTTACCTGAAAAAAAATAAATCTCTTAAGTTTAAGAAAATGGATACAAAGATAGGAAAATAGAATACAAAATGAAGAATTTTAAAAGAAGATATGAACTTTAAAAAGCCATTCATATAGCAATACTGCAACTAAATTATTGTATATAAATATAGTATAAAAACTATGGGGGGGCATCGACTCTTGGACTCCTAAAAGTTCACTGAAAATTACTGACACAAGACAGATTGACTACTAGGAGGAAAGTCACACAAATTTGTTTAATGTGTGTACATGAGAGCCTTCAGAATGAAGACTGCAGCCTCCCAACCAAACATAAACTTATATAGCATCATGGGGTTACAGAAAGAAGTGGGCTCAGAGGATGGCCAAAAACAAGTTTTAGTTTCAAGACAGACTATTGGGTCGGAGAAAGGAAGAGGCCTGACGAGCAAAGGTATCCTTGTTATGTAGGTGAAGCTTCATAGGTACCAGTTTTCAGAGATAATAGACGTTCTTTTCTGTTTTTTTCTTTTCAGACTTTTAAAGATGTCATATGCTTAATCTCTCCTAGATCCCGGAAAGGTGTGGAAAGGGAAAGTCTGGTTGCATTAATGGGGATTTCCGACACATGTAAATTTCTTCCATCTCAGTCTTCTGGTCCTATGGCAGCCATTTAAAATCATTTTAGGGCAAAATGTATTTCTTTCTTTCTTTCTATGTATATGAAGTTTTTATATACATATATAGTTACACAAACCTCATTATTAGATTTTCATAGCAGATGAAAAGTAGCATAATAAATGACGAATGAATAGGAAGATATGTGAATAGAAAATAGCCAAATAGAAACACTCAGAAGAGAGAGAATAAAAAGTAATAATAAAAGAGTCTTAGACACAAATAGGGAAAAACATAAGATATATGAAATGAGAGTCCTAAAGAGAAAAAAATAATGGAGAGAACATTGCAGAAGTAATAAACAAGTGATTGCTAAGAAATTTCCAAATTTATTAGGCATTCATTCACACTTAGTAATTTCTGTGAAATCCACAAATGAAACATGAATAAAAAACTATGAGGAATACCTTAATAGGCTTTTGATTTGTTGTAAAATCATAGACAAAACCTTAAAACCAAACTAAAGGTCAAAGGGTGTAAAACTGGGTAGGTGGAAGGAAAGAAAGTTTATTCAAGTTCTGGCAGCTTGGAAGACAACTAGACTGAAGTTTCAAAAAGCCATCTCAAATTCTCAGGCTAGCTAAAGGGATTTTAAGGAGTAGGTGGGATGGAAATTATATGTAGGTGTGGTTCTAGACACAGGTCTGCTTGTAGGTTTTAATAGATATTCCTAGTAATAAATTATCCAGTGGTTTAATTGACATCAACTGAGCAGGGATCAGGTCATGGATTAACTATATACTGATTTATTCGCAGAAGGACGAAAATTGCAACTGTGATCTCTGTGTCATGCCTAGATTGTTTCAAGATGAGCCTTTGAAACGCTCAAACAGGTAGTTAGATATATGTGTAGCAAGAAACAAAGCAAGGGAGGGTTTATTTTTAGACTAAGCTAGCAAATTGGCACTACTAGTAAAAAACTCCCCACTGTTCAATGTTCATTCCATTTCTATGGGATATCAGGATGTTGACTTCATTAGGACTACTTCCTGCTTTCTAGCAGTGTCTCTAGAGGCCTGAAGAATGAAATTTATTTACAGGAGCTGGAAATACTCCTGCGTTCCTGGGATCGAAGAGATAATATGTTGAAGTATCACTGAATGGAGAGTTAAGAATTTCTGGGAAAATCTAGCCTGTACACTCATGTATGCTGTAGAGCAGCGGTACAACCTGCAGCAAAGAAATATACTTGTTTTTACAATTATATTTAGAATTATAAGTCATTGTTTCCACCAGGAGGGCCTTGACCCAAACCATTATGATAATTATCGGTTCAGTGACATCATAGAGTCATCCATAGCATTAGTTTGTACATGTCCTGAAGCACTGAGGAGATATGTTTTGAATTGTCTGGAATATACATACAGCATTCAGTTTTTTTTTTTTTTTTCCTGGAATACACACACAACATTCAGTTGTTTTTTTTTTTTTTTTTTCTTTTTTATGCTCACTGCAGTCTCTAAAATGACAATATAAAGGTTGCAGGAAGAGGCAAGTCACAGATTTTTCTTTAGAAATTTCTAGACCCATAATAGTTTTATTTTTATTTTTAATCTGGGAATAGTGAAGTGTTAGTTACAAAATATTTGACGCTTTTATCAATAAGAAAGTCAGCAAATTTGTTCCCCACTGCCATTTGTACTTAGAGCTTGTATGGGAATATAATGATAGGTTGTCTAAAAGTACCTATTCAGCAGGTTACAGGAGGAGCTACGAATAGTTATGATGGTGGCCCTGACAGATGTATATTGAATAAACATGTATGTAACATATGACCCAGCTTATCTGGGGGCTGGAGACTGTATATAATAATATATAATATAGCTTAACTATAATAGAGTTATACGTATATGATAACTGTAATACAGTTAACATTTAACTGTATTACAATTAGTACCTACTAAAGGTCTTTTAAGGACACAAAGACACTCAAGTATGCAATTTATGTAAACTGGCCAGGATTAGCCCATTATTGGTGGTCCTTTTATCAGGAGAGAGTTACTGAAATCCGTCTTTTGTCTAATTAAAGTTGCAGTTATGGCTGGTGGAAAGGGGATGGGGTTCAGTTTAGTCAGCATCTGGTGGAGTTATAAATGATTTCAGTATTGCTTATCTCCCAGACCAGTGCTTGTTTAGCTGCTAGGAAAAAAAAAAAGAAAAAAAAACTTTGTGGCAATTAAACAGTTAAGTTTTGAAGTATCAGACTGTGATATTTAACCCTTGCGTGGTGCATTCTCAGGTCCTGTTTATAATTTGTTACCTTATTGTCATAAAGAGCCTATTTTGTCAGTCCTATGATCTCTATTTTAACCTCAATCCTATTCGGTTGTGTTTAAACTATAAAGAGGTGGGGTATACTGAGGTATGTCTGGCCTCCTTCCCATGATGCGACTATCATGGCCAGGAACTAAGTTTTTAGGTTTATTTGTTTTTCTCTCTTGGGGTAAGTTCCTTGACCAAGCAGGGGATGAGTGTTCCATTCAGTTGGTGGGGGACTTAGGATTTTATTTTTTAGTTTATAGTCTTTCTTTTTTGGTCAAAATATGTCAGAGACAACATTTTTTGACCCATATTGTCAGGGTGTCGTGGCTGCCTGCTCTAGGTCTGTCTTGTCTCTGAGGAGGACGCCTATGGCTAAGGGAAGTAGAGCCAAAATAATTATAGCCAGCTAAACATTATAAGCTCGACAGAAGTGGAAACGGGCAGGCACTCATAAACCCTTTCAACCTTTTCTACAACATGGGAGTCAAAACGCAAGGTTAAAAAATTGACGTCCATAAGCAGCGTGTGTTGAGCCATCTGCTGTTTAGGTGCCTGCGTGCCCATCTTTGATTTGGAGGGCCTGAACTAATTACATCTCTCAAAACCAGCTCTGACACGCTCATGTGCCTGCCTCTTTTGCCATAGTAACTGGGCTTAAGAGGAGATTGTTTATTGTTATGAGTATAGCAGAATACATGACTCTTAGCAGCTACATAAGAGGTTTTCTGATTACATTGAAAAATGTAGATAAGGCCAAGAGTACAGAATCAAGTTATACTAGAGAAAATATTGTTTTTTTTCCATTTTGTTTAGATCTTTAATATAAAATATTTCAGCATCAGGCCATAACAGTAGTTAGAATCACAGGGGGAAAAAATTACAGAAGATGACTGATAAAAAAATTGAAGGAATGAGTTATCTTAGGCCTTCTCAAAGACAGGAAAAGCTGAAAGCAGCAAAATTTGAACTTCTGAGATGTGAATCTGAGAAGTTTTCAAATAAATAAAAGTTTATAGAATTAAAAATAAAAACATCTTATAATTTTATTAAGAGAAACTAAATACGTTAAGAAAACCTTGTTTTAACAGAGGATCATTAAAAAATTATTGTATAAATATATGTATTCAAAAATTATAGCCAACCTAATTATGTACATAAATGTTTAAACATTTCTTTTTCATAACTTTTAAAGTCCATAATTTGTATTAACCTTTAAATAATTTTTAAACTTTTTAAATAAAAACATAATTTTATATCTTTTTATAATTTCATATTAAAAACAATTTTTTAACTATTTTTAATGCCTATGAACATAAGATGTTCACCTAAGTAAGTACCTTAATGTTAAGCAGATAGTTTTTGCTAATAACTGAGAGGATTGAGCTGTTTTCATTAAACCAATGATCTTAAATTAATCTTAGTTTTGTCATGGGTTCGTAGCTCTAATCTTCTAACTCAGCCAGAATACAACCCAATGAGCTCTTAGGTAGAATAAAAATTAAGCTGCATATTTTGAGAGTAGAGAACAAAGGAGCACAAACACACCAAATAAAACAGAGTACTACCAAACACAGTCCCCAAAGAGGGAGACTGGAAAGTTAAAAAATCTTACCTCAAACAAGTCGGTACTGCAAACAACATGTGTTACCGAGTCTGTTCTGCCGACTCTGGGCAAGTGAAGGATGAACGGAGTATGCAGACACAAGTATTTTGCCTGTGAGCATGGTTAGGGGACCGCATGGTTTAGCACTGCAGAGGAGAAACTGCAGCCCTGATAAGCCAGAGATGTTTGCATCTATTTAGTACAGATTTAATGACAAAGTCCTGGAGCAAACACCATTTGTGGGTCATTAACATTGTCGACCCCCAAGTAGGGGACAGTCCTGCATACAGATCATCAAAGGTTGGTTTCTGGAGAAATAGGTAAACAAACTTATCTAGATAAATATCTTTGTACTCCCTTGTTATCTTCCCTCTACCATTAGCTCAAAGTAAGAGGAATAGACTGTCTTCAGTCATAACCCTTTCCCGAAGCTTTTGCAAAACCTCCCAGCCTTCCAGGAAGGTTTGCATCTTTCCTATAATTTTTCCCACCACACCGACCAATATCCTACATCTCCCCCTTTTCTGTTTTTTGCATCAGCTTTTCTTGATTGAAGAGTACGGTGTGTGTGCAACAGGTTTGTCAGGTGCAGCGGTTATAATTTGTGTTCCTGCTTTGCATCCTAGAATTAGTAAACGATATAAGACAAACATGAGTATAATCAGTAACGTTATTTTCCAATCAAAGAGTGACCTGTAGCGTTATCTGGCACCTTAGTCCAATGTGTACCATTAATGAGGGACCCCCACTGGTGGTTATGTCAATCCCTCCAAGCCAAGCAGTCAGGTTGTTAGAGGCTGGGAAGGGAATGTCTGCCTAAATAACAGGGGGGAAAAAAAAAGGCAGATCTAAGAGATGACTCCAACAGAGTGTAGCAGGTACGGGTTGCAGGTAGACTGAGAGAACAAGAAAGGTTAATACCCTATAAGATTTGCAATGTACAACGGAGAGCATAGCAAGGAACAAATTATCTGGAGTGAAAGGTATCTGTGTCTAGAGCAGGATTTGCTTAGCCTCCTGAGTTGTCTTTGTCAGCACTCCCCAGGTAACGTCCGGGGCTTGTGTGATCTGAGGAGGCTGCATTATCTGGGGCTGTGAGTCCCGCAGGGTCATTTTCTTCATTTCTGGTACTGGGTTGGGTCCTAGCCACACCATGGTATGGTTTGATGTGTGGTGCTGGAATCCAAAGAGGGCCTCAGAGGGTGTGAACACAGGCATACCCTCTTCCCCATATTAGCAAATCATTTGGATCACACCATATATTACGATTCACATCTTTCCATAAAACTGTGGGTTTTACGTCTTGAGAGGTTTCAGCAAAGTGTCTTTCTATGGCTGATTAAAATTTATCATTTAAATTTAAGAAATTAAGGCAAATAAGGCTTGTGCTAGTAGTGTTGCAGGGTCCTTACTCACATTCCCCCTTTTTCATTTTCTGAGCGTATTCTTAAGGGTAGAGTGGGCACGTTCCACTATGGCCTGTTCTTGGGGGTTATACGGGATGCCTGTGGAATGTTGGCTATTTCATGTGTGACAAAATTGTTCAAATTGTTAGCGGGCATAAGCTGGGCCATCATTAGTTTTCATTTTTGTGTGCTGCCCCATAAACACAAAAGTTAAAAGAAGATGTTTAATGACACATTGTGTGGACGCTCCAGGAAGAGCGTGTACACTAATTAGGTGAGAATGGGTATCAACAGATAAATGCATATATCTTAGTTTTCCTAATTCAGGGATGTGTGTAACATCTGTTTGCCATAACTGATTAGGCTCTAGTCCTCTAGTGTTAACACCTATAGAGGAGGGGATGGACCTGTGAGCTGGCAATCAGGGCAATGCAGGATAATTTGTTTGGCTTGTCTCTGGGTAAGTTGAAATTGTCTAGTTACGTCTCCAATTTTGGTGGAGAAAGTGATGTGATTGGGTGGTTTGGTCAAACTGTGACATCATAACTTATAGGTAGGTCTGCTTGATCATTGCCATAAGCCCGTGGGCCAGGTAGTGAGCTGTGGGCTCGAATATGTGTGATAAAAATAGGATGAGTTCGGAGATCTAGCAATTGCAGAAATTGAGGAAAACAGGCACACAGGCTGGGCTCAAGCATAGGCTTAATGAGGGCTGTCTCAAGGTTCTGCAGTAAATAAACAGAGTAAGTAGAGTCACTAACAATATTGATGGGTTGAGCGGAAAATGTTTCCGGGACCAAAGTTAAGGCTCCAACCTTAGCTCTCTGAGTGCTAGTAAATCCAGAATGAGTGAGAAAGTTATGCGGTTCCCACCAAACAGCTGCTTTTCCTATTTTACCAGAGCCATCAGTAAAAAGTGTTAAAGTGTTAGGTGTAGGGGAGTGAACTACTTTTGTAGGCATAATTGCAGGAGTAAAAGATAAGAACTGAAGTCGTTTGTCAATAGAAAGGGCTTGCTCTACATGGCCTGCATAATCACAGAAAGTGCTATCTAAAGATCTAGAGATAGGGCCAATACTGCTTCAAATTGCTTTTTACTCAAAGGAATTCTTATGACATCAGAGTCATAACTTAGCAACAGATTGCATCGTCTGTGGTCTGTATAGATAACTTTACTAACTAGATGGATATAGGGATATAGTATTTTAGTCCTAGTATGTGATCAAAAAACCCATTCCGGGAAGCGTAGCCCTGGGGCCATCTGTCTTATTAATCCTGTTGGGGAATGTTTAGTAGGAAAAACGAAACAATTGAACTGAATACTGTAGGTCTATGTGATCTAGTTGCTTCTGGGAAATAGCTTGCTCCATTTCTTCAATTTCCCTTTTTGCTACAGGAGTTAAATACCTGAGAGAATCTAGGGTTGTATTGCCTTTTAAGATAGAAAACAGGTTTTATAATTTATCTGTAGTTATGCTCAAAGTGGGGTGAAGCCAGTTAATATCACACAGTAATGTTTGATAATTATTTAAGTTATGTAGGTTGCCAGTATTTAATCTAATCCTCTGCAGTCTTACTGACCAGAAAGTTAGTATGGATCCAAGATATTTCCAAGGAAAGGGCATTTGTACTTTTTCAGGTGCTATGATTAAACTTCTTAACTGTGTAATTCCTTGGAACAGAGGAATAGAAACTTAGAAGTACTGGCTCTGTTGGGGCTGCTAATAAAATATCACCTATAAAATGAATAATCTTGCAATTAGGAAATTCTTTTCTACTGGAGAGCAAAGCCAAATTTACATGATGCTGACACATGGTAGGAGTGTTCAGCATTCCTTGAGAAAGCACTTTCCAACTAAATCCACCAGCTGGCCTTTCATTATTGATAGCTGGTATTATAAACGCAAATTTTTCTCTGTCGTGTTCTGCCAGGAGAATAATATAAAACCAGTCTTTTAAGTCAACAATGACTGTAAGCCAATTTTGAGGGATCTTCGTGGGGGAAGGGAGTCCCTGTTGAAGGGGCCCAATGGGTTGCAGATTAGCATTAATAGCCCATAAGTCATGCAAAATCTCCATTTGCCAGACCTTTTGGGAACGACCAAAATGGGCAAATTTCAAGGGTTGTTTGATGGTTCTATATGGCTGGCTTTTAAGTGCCCCTCAACTAATTCATGGGCTCATTGCAATTTCTCTCCATTAAAAGGCTATTGTTCTATCAAAATAGGATTTTGAAAGAAACACATTAGGGGTAGGCAAGGAATAACAACAATGGCCATTATTAGAAAAGTTTTTGCTGTTCACATATTCATCAAATTTTGCCTCCAGAGGAGATATTGACTGCCATCTAAAGTTGTCTTAGCTAGCACTAACCAGTCCTACAGGGTCATATGGTTGTCTGCTATGGTCTCAATTAATCCTTTCATAAATGAGCTAGTGGCTTCATTTTCTCTAACACCTTTTCTTATCTCTTTATAAGCGTTAAAAGAAGTGGGTTCATATACCTGATTGTCTTGTCAATCTTGCATCACTGGGCAGGCCAAGAGCTCCCGTTCTGATGCCGCTTTACTAAGACAGGGTTCCATAGCTGTAGTGTATCTTTTGTCATTTATCCAATTTATTGGGGGAGGAGGCTCAGGAGAAACCTCTTTTTCCTCTGTGACACTTCTACTTGGTAATGTGGGGCTGAGGGATAAGGAGGAGGTGGTAAGGTAGGTGACAGTTCCTCTTCCCTTCCATTTTTAGGCTCTTCTGTGTAGAGTAGGACCAAAGCCTTGACTAAGGCACATAATGTTAAAGATGTTACTGGGACCCTTTGCCCTTTGATTGATATTATGTAAGATTTCTCCTCGTTTCCAGGGCTCTACATCTAGCGTACCTTCTTCCGGGAACCATGTGTTATGGGAAACAACAGTTTTCGTTGAGTCTCTTTTGCGAGCCTGTGAAACCAAGTCTCCACTAGCTTTGAGCAGCTGTTTCAATACTTTTATATACTGTTTTTGTTGAGCTGATAACTCCTGTCCCATGATGGAACCCTAGCTTGAAGAATTCCCTCAAATTTGGAAGTCTCAAGCAGGCACCAATGACTTACTGACCTACTGACAGCACAGTTTCTTCACCTTTGTTTTCAAGGGTTCTGTCGCAATCCATTGCAGCAATCCTCACACAGGGCACACCAGCTGCCGAGTCTGTCCCACAGACTCTGGCCAAGCGATGAATGAACAGAGTATACAGACACAGATATTTTGCCTGTGAGTGAAGCTAGGGGACCACACAGCTTACCACTGGTGACAAGAAAGTGTGGCCCAATAAGCTGGAGACGCTCACATTTATTTAGTACAGATTTAATGGCAAAGGCCTAGAGAAAACACAGTTTGTGGGTCGTTAACATTGTCGAACCCCGAGTAGGGAGCAGTCCTGTGCACAGATGATCAAAGTTGATTTCTGGAGAAATAGGTAAACAAATTTATCTAGATAAATTCCTTTGCACTCCCTTGTTATCTGTCTTCTGCCATTAGCTCAAGGTAAGAATAGTAAGCTGCCTTCAGCCATGATGATTTCCCAAAGGTTTTGCAAAACCTCCCAGCCTTCCAAGAAGGTTTGCGTCTTTTCTATACTTTTTCCAACCACCCTGACCGATATCCTACAATATGTTAAGTCCAAATGGCACAGAACCAAAATGGCAGAGACAGAGGATTTCTTGTGTGCATACCAGTTTAGCTTAAGCAGTCCCGAAGCCCGTCAGCTTCCCAATTATCGTATTCCTTGCACCGATGAAGTGTTGCAGGCAGCTGATGCCACAATGGAGAAAGAAGAGAGGATACCTGAGATAAAGAGTTCTTGGCATCTCCTAAGATGTCTTAAGAATCCCAGCTGTGGGGTCAGCTATCCATGAGCAGTTGTTACTCTGACCATAGTGTGAACAGGTAAGCCCTGACACTGCCTTGGCCAATTACTCCATCTGTTTGAACCAGAGAGGCTGGATGCCTGAGGCCTATCACCCTGTGCCGAATGCTAGATAATTATAACTAAACCGAGTTTCAGCTGCTCCCTGCTTGATGAAAGAAAGTAGGTTTATTTATGTGCTAGCAACTTTGGAGATGGCCAGACTCAAGTGTCAAAAAGCCATTTCAGATTCTCAGGCTGGCTATAGCGATTGTAAGGGGACAGATGTCATGGAAACTACATGCAGAAGTGGTGCAGGGTGCAGGTCAGCTTGTTTTCCGTTGATTATCCTGAGTACCGGACCATTTGCTGGCCTAGCTGGCAGCATCTCAGTAGGGATCTGGTTATGAATTTACTGTGTACCAATTTCTTCTCATAAGGGAGAAAATTGAGACTGTAATCTTCACTTTATGCTTGTATTGTTTCAAGATTAGCATTTGGAATTCTCAAGCACACAGGTAGTAAATACATGTGTAGCAAGAAACAAAGTGGGAGGGGAGGTTACTTTTAGACTAAGAAAGCCAATTGACTCTACCCTTTAGAACTTAATCTAGAAAAACAAAGGAAAAAAACATAATGACAAAAATTTGTTATGAAACTAGACATAATGACAGACCTTACTAATATTAAGCAGAAAGCAAATATTATAAACAGTATTATACTAATAATTTGACGTATTGCCAATATTGTCATAAATAAAAATCAGAAAAATTTTTGAAGTAAAATGACTAAAACTCACCAAAAAATAGTTAAAAATATTGCAGAAAATAAAAATCAATGTATAATGTAAAATATTTTCACAAAGAAAACCAAAAGCTCATGTATATTCACTGTTGAATGCTTTCACATTTTAAAATATATATAATTAAATATAAACATATAAACTCTTTAATAAAATAGAAAATAGGGAATGGTTTACAACTTACTTTGGGAAGACAGGATAACATTGCTTTAAACAATAGACAAGGATATGATGAGAAAATCAATTATCACCCAAATCTTTCATAAAAATAAATGACAATTTAAAAAATAGCAAATCAAATGCACTGATGTATAAAAAAATACATTATTAAAAAATAGGATATATTCCAGGAATTCTCACGTAATTTATCACTAAAAAAAATGAGAGAGAATAAAGTAGTTCCGGGCAGAAATTATTCTGGCATAGTCCATCAGTGAGGCCTTGCTTGGTGTTGTTAGAAGCTGGCCTGGTAGACACAGGCTTTTGTGATCTCTTCTTTAATGTAAACATTTCGCAGAATACTAAGATCAGACAAGACAACTCTGTGACCATGAAGGACCAAGAAAAACAATCAGACTGTTTACGATCGCTTTTGAACACAAACAAAATCATGAACCTTGCCCAAATCCCAAAAATGATCCCCCGTTTCTGTATGTTGATTAATATGAATGACAGTTGCCACTTTCTCAATCACAACTTTAGCCTTAGTTCATTTTCTTAGATGTTCTGTTATGATCACTCTCAAGCTACTAAAAACCCTAAGTCAGTCTCTGTCATATAATGATCATTGTTATGTTTATCAGAATCTACAATTATCTGTTATACAAGGTGATGTGTCATGAAAACTATATGGTAATATCTCATTATTGAAAAGTAAATCCACTCCTCCAAGGACACTCTACAGTGCCTTTTAATATCAATAAATAAACTTTTTTTTCTTTATACGGCAGAATAATTTAGTTCATCAAACTAGTTGGTGTTTTAAGATGTTTAATATACTCTCTAGGGTTTTATTTGTTCCTGTTAAAGATATTGATAAATTTAATCATTTCATCGTGGATTCGTCAGCTTTAAGACAGTTATATTAATACTTGTTCTCCGCCAAGTACCAGGGATAATGTGAAGAATAATTAAATTAAAAATGTGGAGTTTCTTGCATAAAAATCACTAAATATTGTGATGTTTGGCATCATCGGTATGTTAATGCTAGGAAGAAGCATTTCTTCATATAGTTGCTTTAAATGATTTATCTCAGTGTGCCCATTTGTGATTCTGATAAGACTTGGACAGCAGGACAGGTAATATAACACACTAAAGTATTTGGAAGTAGACCAAACTGTAAGTTAAGGAAATTGCCTATTCTTATGGATGACATTTTATGTTTTATATATAAGTGAAGCACTCAAGAAACATTGACACGGTCGTAGGATATTTTAAAAGTATAGATTAATCTATAAAATATCACTTCTGGATTAAACATTCCAAGCCAAACAAAACTGCACTTTAGGTTTCCATTTTAAACCTGCAGTAGAAAAGAAGATAGACTTTTAAAATAATGGACACAAATAAAACTGCACTTTTAAGTACTTATCCTCTTAAGCTTGCAACACATAGCATCATTCACAGGAAGAGAAAAAAGCCATTTTTAACCAACATTGCGTCGCTTACTCAACACTACCTTTGCTGATATAAGCCTGGAGATTTAAAATGATAAGCATTTTCCTGAAAATGTCGTATTAACCGCAGGGTATTATACATCTTTTTTACAAAAAAGAGGATAAACAAATAATATTATAAAAGACTAAATCAAAGAGTGTTGGAATTCTAATTATTTTTAATGCAATGTTTTTCTTATGTTACACTGATCAGTAAGTGTGAATATATATTTTGTAAGCGCTAAATGCAAAAGAGAATAAAGCACTAATAGTTTCATATTTTTGCTTTTTTCTCTAAGTTTAAAAGGTTTGAGGATAGTCATCAAGACTGACAGTTTGTTTGCCTGTGTATGCATGCATGTGCACTTGGTCCCAAACAAATCTGAATGCATAACCAAAAGTTTAACATCTCCGTTAAAGAAATCATTTAAAAATGCTATAGCAAGATTTGTTTGCTCCAGTTGTGCTATTATTTTTATTTTTTCCTGACAGTTTTTCTCTCACATTTTTTGTTAGCTTTTAGTTAGTTTGCTCCTTAGATCTGAAATAAAACAAAAAAAAAATGCAGGCTCAGTAAATGTTCTCAGAGCACACAAAATTTGATTAGTTACTACCTAGTGTCTATGCTGATAATAAATGCTTCAATGACACTGAAGCTATTCTGCCTGGTTAGTAATTAGTAGGCCAAAAATATGGATTAATTGCTTGAATGCAATAATTCTCAGACTTCTTGTGACTATAAGAACTTTCTGAAACTCTTACCAAAACTGCAGGATCAGTGCTTTCATAATAGACAATAAAATAGACATTAAGTAGGCAATGTCTGGGAATCTATATTAAAAAAAATTCTCAGCATGACCTAAGGGCGTGATAAAAATTGTGACAATCCAGACCCACTAATTAAGATCCTGTGTGTTAATAAGATATCCAGGTAAATCCTACACACATTAAAGTTTAAGAAACATTTCTTGATCATATTCTTTCACTAATTTTAGATGAATGAAACTTTTTTGATTATTTTTATGCCTAAAGTACCTTCATTACCTGTATACTTTATATGAAATAACATAATACGGAATATCTAGTTTAAACTTCTCATCAGGAGACTAAGACCCAGATACAGATTTTGATAATCAAATGGGTCTTGATTTCATCTCCTACTCTTATTATCTTCAAAGTTGTTTGTCCTTTACAAAACTCTCTTTCCTAGTATAAATATTCAAGGAAATCCACAACTTGGTATCCATTGCTATTTTCAGCAGACTTCAAGTATTTCATTTATATTCATTCCTTTTACTATTTCCTATATATTCATTCCTATGATTCCTATTTGTTCGCTAATTGAGACACTGATATTCACTCTGGTAACATATTAAACTCTCTCACTAATAGCTGATTTACATCACTCCCATTTAAAATTAGTATCACACATGTCAGTCTTTGATTACTAAGGTTATATCATAAAGACAGAAGAGCATAGTCCTATCAATAGTCATCAAATTAAATCCTGCAAACCTTTCAAATGTATTCACTTATGATTTTCTCCCTAGTGCATTCTCTAATGATTCAGCCGTGAAGGGACTCCTGTCTCCTTCCTGGAATCACCTTTGGCAACACTTGTAGTAGTTGTCTGTTGCTGCTGTAACAAATCAGCACTACCTCTGCCACTTAAAACAACACAACATTTTTTTTTCTTTAAGTACGAGAGGTCCAAAGCCTAAAATCAATGTGCCAACAGAGCTGTGTTTTCCTTGAAAGGCTTTATTAGAGGATGTTTCCTTGCCTTTCCCAGATTCTAGAGGCTGTGGTCCCTCTCCCAAATCAGTCTAACTTCTTTCTTTCATCACACTGTCTGATTCTTCTGTTGCCTCTTTTAAAGACCCTTGGTATTATGTTGGCTTTCTCTGGATAATCCATTATAATCTTCCCATCTCAAGATCCTGAATTTAATCACATTTGCAAAGATCCTTTTGCCATATACGATAATATGTTTACAGGTCCTGGTGAGACATCTTTTGGGGGATCATTATTCAGTTTACCACAATGTTCTATACCTATTATGATATTGATCACTGATAATGTATCAGAATTAATTGGTCTCTGTTAGGAAGAAAGAGAAAAAAAGACTGAAAAGAGAGACACACACAAAGAGAGACATAGTCAGAAAAATTAAATTTAATATAAGTAAAGAAAATGTTATTTTAAGCGGGTTGCCTTTGATAATTAAATGGAATTTAAAGACTTTAGTTTTCTGAAGTGTGAATTTCCTGTTAGGCTAACATGCTCTATTTGGAATGAATTATTTTTCTGCCCGGCACTTTTATTGTTCTGGAAAAAGAAAATAAGAAAAAACAATAACAGCCCTCTGTTTTTTTTTATTTTTTATTTATTTATTTTTTTATTTAGTTAAACTACTCAACCCTGATCCAGTATTTATTTGCAAAATGCAGCTGTAGTTCTAACCATGGTAATTACTTAACTTTAGGTGATCAAACCTGGCTAATCACAAAATCCCAATATTCTTGAGCAGTAGCTGAGAGAAACTTTATTTCTGGTGGCATTTACATACTGCAGATTTTGGGGCAATCATTTCACCTGACAGAAGAAAACAGCGAACTCTTCACGTTGTTTAGAACTGAAGGTACTTTCAAAGCCCCTTGGACCCATTGACAGATAGGAATAACTGACATTGAGAATGAAGATTACCGCTACTCTACATTCATGGAACTGCTGGAACCTATAATGAGGCTGAATTTCAGTAACTGATTGCTTTTGCTAGCTTAGGCACTTATGAAGCATAAGTAAGTCGTAGCCAATAATCTGTGGGCAAGACTAGCTATAGTGATGGTTACCAGATGTACAATGGAGAATAAAGAAGGATAGGGGAAAAAAGTTTTGAAAATCTGTCACTCTTTAAGACCAACCAGATGCTACCTGCAGAGGCTGTGAAGGAGCTGTGCCTGCTGCTGCTGCTGCTTAAGAAGTCCCTCCTGCTTCCATCTCTGAAATTTCTTGTTAAGAATGGAGATGAGCCTCTGCAAGAGATGGCACTGGAGCAAATTACGACTATTACTACGGTAAACAGGTCGAATCGTGACCAAGAAGTCCTTTCCCTGCTCTTGGATGCCAAGCTGCTGGTGAAGTGTGGCTTCACTCCCTTAAATCCGCATATGATTGACCACCTCTACGCCAGCCTCCAGCAAGGGCTCTGGGATGAGGAGGAGCAGGGCAAACACCTGTGGGAGGCTGGCCAAGAAGCTGAAGTTGGGGTGCTCCTTTTGGCTGTGAGGGGGACTCCTGGGGCCTTGACAATGTTCAGCACAGCCCACAGTGCAAAACAGCACTGGGCGTGAGCAGCCCTCCGGTGGCCTACACTGCTGGGTGGGAAAAAGCATCTGGAGCTCAAAGTGTATGAGCCCCAATCTATTGGCATCTTTCAATCTAGTCTTGTAGGAAAAGCTAGGGCAGGTGGCCTAATGTTATGCTGTCTTGTTCTGCCTCAGGTTAAAGAGTAATTCTGATGTCTGTTTATGTATCATATTTATGCTGAACATACCTAAGTAGCAGTGCAAGAGGTCTGCATCTAGCCATCTTTCTTGAACATTTTTTTGAAAATCTTTTTTTCTTGCTTATTGTCTATAAATAAAAAATAGACCTCAGTCTAATTTATGATTTTTTTCTTATATTCTAAAATTATACACAAAGGCTAACCTCTTACGCTTTGAATGTCTTATTATTCAAATAGGATTACTAATGTTTGGCATAGCATGACTTAGAACATCAAACTGCTTATAGCATTTAAATCAGGAATATATGCTACCTTGGATACCTTAATGCCTATTCATTGATTCCTTTTTAAAAATATATATCTTCTTCAGTTTATTCCAAACATATTTCTAGAGTGAAACATTCTAGCTCTTGGTGAAAAAAAATGAGGGAGCAGTATTCTATTATTCTTCTATTTGAAATCACCTTGTTTTCATTTTTGGCTATTGGTAAAGCAGGCTGACTGCCTTAATTTTCCCCAATATTCTGCTTAGGATAACCTTAAAGAAATCACAACAATTAAAACATTTGGGTTTTCACAGTGTGCATGGTCTAGAAAGAAGAGAGAAGTTTAGGTGTTTGTATTGGATCTTACGGTGAGCATTGCTGGCTCCAGTGTACAATTTGAATGGTGCAGCATCAACATAAATGAACCCTCAATGAAGACCCAGCAAATGGATCAAATAAAAGTAGAAAGCACAATATAAAGTTTATTTTCATCTATGTTTAAGATTCATTTTGTGTGAAATGTTGCTAGAATATAAAAATGTATATCAGAATGTAAGAATCACAAACATTCAGAAAACTATCAGATAAAAAAATATATTCATTATTAACATTGTCTTTGTGTTTGTGAACTACTTAACAAGAATTCAAATAAATTTAGTGTGGCAATTTAAATATGAGGGAGAATAATCTGTTTTATTAACAAATATATATGAACATTAATAAAAATGTTAATTAAAAAATGTTAATTTAAAAATGTGTATTACATGTTGGTCAAAAATAATGTATTGGGCCATCTCAGAGAGATGATACTTTGGGTATGTAAATAAATGTGCTGTGGAGAAGAAAGGTGTGGCCCAGGACCTGGTTAAGGCAAAAAGAACATTCATCTCTTTCCTAAGCAGTAAGATAGAAAATGCCTGATTCGCAGCTACTATGGACCTTCCTACTGCACACTAAAAAGTAATTTTCTAATGCTATATTTTTCTGCCCACATCTTCCATTTCATGGAACTGAAAATGATTTATTTTGTGAGAGTTTACCTTAACTTCTCAAATTAAATGAAGATTTTCAGATTTTAAAAATAACAGGAGTGGACTTAAAAGTTTGCAAATGTGAAGTAGAAAGTTTTAGAGTTCCAAATTTAATGTGATGAATTTTGATAGTACCTGCAGATGTGATCAAAACGTCTCCATTCGTTTTTAAGAAAGCACTCAGACTGGCCATAATTTTAAATAGATTAGCTACACACTTTAGGGTTAAGATTCAGATTCTCAGAATACTGTTTTGTCTTTGTTAAAAAGGCAAATTTTAAGACCGTAGTTTGTAATGCCTAGAACCCCCACACAATACAAATGAAAATAGGAGTATAAATATATACTCTATATTACATTTATTGTTATAATAACAATTCTGTTGAGAGCACAAAATTTATTTTAAAAACTTGAGTATCCAGAGGAAAGAGAAATTAGTTCTGACATACGAAAAACTTTTAGCAGCTTCTGATGATTACTTTGTAGCTTCACTGACAATAAATGCTGCTATGTGCTTTTTGGCTATAATTATTTTGGCATAAACTTTCTTTCTTTGACTCTAATTCATCTAGGTAGTGTTTTTGAAATCCTCTGTTAAAATGTCAATCTCGAATTACACTCTCACAAGCTCTTACAATAAAGAAACTGAAAAATTTTTAGGTAAGAAACTTTTATGTACCCTATTGCACACTTGCTTGTCCAATGTTAAAAAAAAACACCAATTACTTTCTACTTTCCACTGACTCTTACAAGTCTAAGGTCACATTTTCATCACAGCAATAGTATTACTAAGTTATTCTTCAAATTATCATCTCTTTCTAAGCCTAAAATACACTTATGATTCTATCAATTCTCTTTTCATGAATCAATAAATGTTTCATATTGCCAACTTACTGTGTTTAGGAAATGTCTTCACCAATTATCCCATTGCGTATTAATAACCTATCAGATTGACTTACGTATTCTCCCTATATACATCATGCATTTGTAATCATAGTTGTTATAATTCTAGTTTTATAATTTATCTATATCTTTTTCGCTTATAAATAGATTTAAATGATGTGTTTATACTGCATTATGTATACTGTTTGGTTTCTCTATTCTATTGTGAGCATCTTGAAATCAGAGGCTATTCCATATAAATTATTATATTTTATTTTATTTCTTCATCCATAGAACACAACAAAAGTACAAACATAGATAACCATGATAAATGTGTTATATTTGATTCACAAATGTTGTAAGAGACATGCTGAACTTTAAAAAATTTACTCAAAGACAATATTGAAAATTTAAGTGATACAAGTATTTACATTTTATGTTTAAATATACCTATAAACTAATTGAACTCAAATTAACTTTCTTTGCTAGGTTCTTTGCTGCGAAGGTTTCTATAAAAGCTGAGCACTCCATTTCATATCTGAAATCTTCTAAAATTTCTATTTTATCAATTCAAGAATTGATCCATAAACGGTAGTCAACTCTGAATCTTCTTTTGATGTTTAGAATTGGTTTTTCATGCCTGTTGTCAGTTAAAAATGCTAAAACCTGGAATATACCATGAATTTTGACACAAAATTTAGAATTCAGGATTGAAATTCAAATGCACTCTTTTTCCAAACAATTCAGAAAAAATGTGTGAGTGTGGTTTTTTTTTTTTTTTTTTTGCATAACTTTTACTCAGGTTATCATACTTTGTTTCCTTATATTTATACTGTATATTTATTTCTGATTCACAGTCATTTGTTTTCACACTTCATGTTATCAAGATCATGCCCAAATTAAAGGATATTATACAATCTGAAATGAGATCCAAGGAAAACAGTGCTTTTAAATTTTACAAACATTGTCATTTGTGTGTAATAGAACAAAATGTATTAAAAGTCAAACAACAAGCTGAGCACACTGCTTTGGCAGAGTAGTTAACTCAACAATGCACAAATGATATAAACTTTTGATGGCAAGGACCTCTGCTAAAAGATTAAATGCAAGAGCAGGCCTTACTTTGGAGAGCCTTGAGTCCAGTTATTCATGATAATTAGTTCTTTTCAACTTACTGAAAGTTATCTCTGGGGGAAAAAAATAGATGATATATTAAGTTCCCTGGAATGCATAACTCTTAAGCTCAAAACCATATTTTACATTTTTCTATGACAAAATCATTTTTATTTCCTTTTGTAAGCAGACAAGTAGACACACAGAAATAAATTCACAGCCTTAATCTCTTTGTTCTGTGATTAATAAGTTCTCATTTTACGTGCTATTTGATAATACTCCTATGGAAAACGTTGAAAATTGAGTTATTACGAGTATGCTCAACTAACAAAATAGTTAATAACATTTATAATTCAGACAGAATATATAAAAAACAATGAATTACCTAACACAGTAATTCCGTATTTTACACTCATATTTTTTTCTCTTTCTCCTTTCTGTTGGGTTTATGTGTCATAAAGGGTGAAACTGACAGTTAAGACAGTGAGCTGAGTACTTTGTTCTCTCCCACACAAAGGACATCTTGAGTAGAAATATTTATTTCCAGTTTGGTAATCTCTCTACTGAAGTTGAAAAATTAAAAACAAACAAACAAAAAAAATCCTGTGGGGTTTTTACTTCCAATGTAAAATTTCTAGATTTAAATGGCACTTCAAAAATAATAATTTTCTTTCTGCAAACAAGTTTATAAAAAGAGGAAATTTTGGCTTATGTAAAAGAGATGAATGAATACAAGACTCCTGTTGGAGGGATTTATGATATATATTTAGCATCTTAGACAACATAATAAATCACTGCCATAGTCAATGTGAAAAATACATTAGGTACCATTTGTTTTTCATCAGCCTATCTGGATTCTTTTCAGATGTCATTTTCAAGATTTATATATCAGTGTTATTTCATATAATAAAACGTCTATTGCTGATTATACAAAAGAACTTTCAAATATAACATTGCCATCCTTTTAATTTTGAGACTGCTCACATGGATACTACCAGCTTCATTGTGAATCACTGAAAAAGAGGACACATGCCAAGGAATCCAAAGAGAATGCAATAATGATAAATGCAAGTTATTATAAATCTCTATGTAGCTGAATATCACATACTGACATTTTCTTTTTAGGCAGCACTGGTGAATCAAAGTTAAATATTCCTTTTAATTCCATAAAGGTCCTTGTCTATCATATGTTGTGTATATTATGAAATTCACTGATGGTTTTCTGTGTCCTGCATAGTTATATCTTCATTAGTCTTACATCAGATGTAAGCTCCTGATGATTTTATTCTGTCAACAGAATACTCTATGTGTAATGATACATAACAAATAATGATAAAATTAATTTTGATGATGGTGATGTGAAATAGAAGAAGACCACAACTAAGGGCACAGTTCTAATTAAAATTATGTAGGCAGTGAAAATCTCCCAAAATCCTAAGCATAAACCAAAATATCTAAAAGTGTTCTTGATTTATGACTATATATAATTTGTTATAATTAAAATAAGAGAAGGAGGCTTTACTATATCAGTCTAAACAAATAAATGGAGTTTGACCTTAAAAAGCCCTATGTTTGGGCCAAAATTGACTAGAAAGAATGTAATTCAAAGAATCCGATATACGTAATTGCTTTCATATATCTTTCTATATTAAACAGTAAATACTTTACTAATGTTTTGCTTGCTCTATATTCTCAGAGACAGAACATTTTTACTAAATCAATTCAAGGATTAAGGATAATTTCTTAAACCCATGTCTTTTATTCATCCCCATTACTATCGAATTGCCTTTAATACCCTACCTATTTAAGTATTTTAGAGGAGATCTTGTAGGGTTAATCATGTTGATCTTGCAGTATTGCAAGGTTAACCATGTTAATCTTATTTAATAATTTACTAATATATATTTCTAATAAGCTATTGTCAAATTTACTTAAAATTAGGAAAGTTTGATATACTGTATAGATTATTGCAGTAATGAGAATAATTTAGATGTGTTTCATTTTTAGCAGTGATTGTTAAAAATGTTCTAAGATGCACGTTTTCAAACCCATACAAAATAAGTTTTTTCCTGTGAGTAATCAAAGAAGTATTTAGAATTTGAATCTTGCTTATTCAAATTTATCTAAAGTGTGGATCAACCCTTAGTCCTCTGGGTACATTTACATCAACACAAAAATTACATTTAAAAATGTAGTGTCCTCTTCTACCAAGTTAAATCAATGTGCTTGCATTTTCCCTGAGGGCCAATATAAATGCAAAAATGCAATTTTAGGAATGAAGGACCTCTATAAACAATATTCTATTTCCAATTCTGGAAGGTGAAACCAAAAGTTTGAACATGGTAACCTTCACAGCATCTTAATTACTTTTACGTTAAAGCAGTTACCATTTCTGTAATGAACATTATAAAATCCATTCTGCTTAACATGAGAAATCAAACAATAACCTCAAATCTGTGCACAAGCATTAATGATAAATGCAAATATATTTATATTTTACCAAATATCTCAGCATATGATTCATTAAATTCTCACACGTTTTTCCAAAAAAGTAAAGTATACTGTAGTCCAGGAGGAAAGCTGCATGTGAGAGATTAAATATGTATCTTATCACAACTGTTACTACACTACTTAATTCAGCACTCAGATAATCTAGATGTATTTTGAAACTGAATACGAATAGTCATTTAGTGTTTAAAAGGGATCTAGAAGTTACTGCGGACCAACACACTGAGTTCTTCCACAGACATTTAACTTATTTTCTTCTTAGAACCTTCAGTTCACATGTTAATTTGTAAATTTAAAGAATAAGAAAGACTGAGTGCAGTAGCTCATGCCTGTAATCCCAGCACTTTGGGAGGGCAAGGTGGGAGGATTGCTTGAGGCCAGGAGTTCCAGACCAGCCTGGGCAACATAGCACAACCCCATCTCTCTAAATAATTTATAAAAGTAGGTGGGCATAGTGGTGCAGGCCTTTAGTCCTAGCTATTCAGAAGGCTAAGGCAAGAGGATTGCCAGAGCCCAGGAGTTCAAGGCTGCAGTAAGCCAAGATCACACCGTTGCACTCTAGCCTGGGTGACAGAGTCAGATCCTGTCTTAATAAATGAATAACAAGAAAATGAGTCTCTGGAAGTTTACATGCCTTCCACAAGATGCTATGTGTATTGGTGGGACTATTTATTTGTTTATTTATTTATTTTTAAGACAGAGTCTCACTGCCTCACAGGAGGGAGTGCAGTGGTGTGATCCCACTCACTGCAACCTCTACCTTCTGGGTTCAAGTGATTCTCATGCCTCAGTCTCTCAAGTAGCTGGGACTACAGATGCCTGCCACCATGCCAGGCCAATTTTTATACTTTTAGTAGAGGTAGGTTTTACCATGCTGACCAGGCTGGTCTCAAACTCCTGACCTCAAGTGATAGAACTGTTATTTAAGGCCAACTCTGCTCTAATTTGAAAGCTGATTCTGCTTTTTTAGCTCCTTTGCTATTTCTAGGTATACACAGATTATTGCCTAAATTATCTGTCACGTGTATTTCAATATCTTTGTTCTAATATAGAACTTAATTTTAAAGTATTTGATCTAGAAGGAGCTTTTGGGATCATTTAACTGGTCCCCACTCTTTACAGATATGAAAACTAAGGCCCAATAAAGTTACAGGATATTTTTAAGACAGAATAACTTCTTCATAGCAGAGGCAGAATTAGCAGCCAAGTCAACCAATGACTATTACTCAGTGTACATAAGCAAATAATTTAGCATACAAGTGAAGTGACACCTATATGTTGTGCCTCATGGGGTAATTTTAGCTCAAAGACTGTTTACATGCCTTATACCGACTTGATTTCCATCCTCTCTTACTAGGTCTGACATTTCTTCCATTGGTTCAATAGGTTTTGTTTTAAACACACACACACACACACACACACACACATTAGATATAGATATTTTGCTTCACAGTAAAAGCAGAAAATATGTACAAAAGATCACTAGCAAATTTTCTTGGAAAGATAAAACATACTTTGTCTTAGATATTTAACTTTATTGTGCCTTTTAAGTTACTCAGTGAATTATTTGAAACATACCAAAGAACCTGGCCTTAAGGGCATGAAGCAGGATGACAAGAGAGAGTGGTACTTGGTGGATAGAATTAAGTTGTGTAATTGATCATGGAGAATCTTCCAAAGAAGATTCGGTGAAGACAGGACTGACCACTTACATAGGGACAGGGATGTAAGGAAGCTGCAGGCAATTCCTAAATCATAGCAAGGGTGTTCAGTTATAAATGCATGGTTGGCAGTGGTATGAAAAGAGAAGAGGTTGTTGAATGAGGGGTATAGCAGAGGAAGTCAGGAAGTCATCATGCATTACAGTTCTCCTGAGGAGATGGTTGGGATGAAATATTCTTGATATTTATGCCCTTATTGTCTAATAGGGGACAGACGTTATGAAGGGTTATTTGAGGATGCTGCCATTCTAAAATTGTTGAGCGCAGATAATACATAACTTTGCAACTAGAGGGCTTGAGTAGTTTCTCAGGATGCAAGCAGTTAAAATCACTTAAGGAAACAAAACAGCAGACAAGGGCCTTATGTTTCTATGCAAAAAATATGTCTTGCCTATCCCCAAGGAGTACTGTCTCATAAAGGCCAGGAATTAGGCTACATGGTTTCTCTGGGAGTTAACATACAAAGAGCAGCACATTGTTGATATGATTATAAACCATCTAAACTCTACATTATTCTGGACTCCCAGGAAAAAAATAACCTTTTAAATATTCTACCATTATAAAAGTCTCAAAAACAATGCAATTGATTATTATATTTAATGATGTTGTTATGCTTGGGACACTTAAGAAGTATTAGCAGAAGAAACATATGCTTTTAATATTAATTAATAATATGAATTATGTAAATTAAATTCCATACACGAGTAGAAATTAAAGTATTAATGCAGGCTTTGGTATCTCTGAAAATAGAAAGGCAAACAAATGAAAAACTGTAATGTAAGACATCTGCACAACAAAAGAAACAATTATTAGAGTGAACCTGCAACCAACAGAATGGGAAAAAATTTTTGCAATCTACCCATCTGACAAAGGGCTAATATCAAGAATCTACAAAGAACTAAAACAGATTTGCAAGAAAAAAACAAACCCATTCAAAAGTGGGCGAAGGATATGAACAAACACTTTTCAAAAGAAGACATATATGAGGCCAACAAACATGTGAAAAAATGCTCATCATCACTGGTCATTAGAGAAATGCAAATCAAAACCTAATTGAGATACCATCTCAGGCCAGTTAGAATGGCAGTCATTAAAAAATCTGGAGACAACAGATGCTGGAGAGGATGTGGAGAAATAGGAACACTTTTATACTGTTGGTGGGAGTGTAAATTAGTTCAACCACTGTAGAAGACAGTGTAGTGATTCCTCAAGGACCTAGAAACAGAAATTCCATTTGACCCAGCAATCCCATTACTGAGTATATATCCAAAGGATTATAAATCGTTCTATTATAAAGACACATGCACATGGTTGTTCATTGTGGCACTGTTTACAGTAGCAAAGACCTGGAACCAACCCAAATGCCCACGATGATAGACTGGACAAGGAAAATGTGGCACATATACACCATGGAATACTATTCAGCCATAAAAAATGATGAGTTCATGTCCTTTGTAGAGACATGGATGAATCTGGAAACCATCATTCTCAGCAAACTGACACAAGAACAGAAAATCAAGCATTTCATGTTCTCACTCATAGGTGGGTGTTAAACAATGAGAACACATGGACACAGGGAGGGGAGCATCACACACTGGGCTCTGTTGAGGGGGATTGGGGAGGGACAGCAGGGGGTAGGGAGTTGGGAAGGGATAATATGGGGAGAAATTCCAGATATAGGTGACGGGGATGGAGGCAGCAAACCATGTTGCCATGTATGTACGTATGCAATGATCCTGCGTGTTCTGCACATGAACCTCAGATCCTAAAGTGCAATAAAATAAAAAAATAAAAACAAAAACAAATAGATAAATGGCCAAAAAAAAAAAAAAAACTTGAGTGCTGGGCTATTAAGTGATGTAAACAGAATTTTCTGTGTCATTCTATGTTCCTGGTAATTATTTTAGGCTCTAAATAACTGGAAGGAAATATTGCTAAAATTAAATTCATCATGTTTACTGTATAATTTACAGAAATATCAAATGCTTGTTTTTCATTAAAACCCATATAGCTTTCTGAACATTGTCATATTTAATGTGTTCTAAAATAATAATTCTTTTTTCTGTTTTTTCTTTTTTCTTAAGCTGATTTTATCAATGTTTTAAAGAAATTTTTAATTTTATATTTATTTTATATTTATTGTCATTATTTTATATTTATTGTGCATAACATAATGTTTTAAAATATGTATATATAGTGAAATGGCCAAATCAAGCTAATTAACATATATATTACCTTCCATACCTATCCTTGTGTGTGTGTGTGTGTGTGTGTGTGTGTGTGTGTGTGTGTTGAGAACACTTTATTCATTCTCTGAACAATTTTTAGGCATACAGTACATTTTTATCAACTATACTTACCACAACAGACCTCTTGAACTTATTCCTCTGCCTAATTATAATTTAGCATTCTTTTGTATTTCAATATCCATCCCCCCAACTAGTCCCTGATAACCATCATTCCACTTTCTGCTTCTATGAGTTCCACTTTTTCAGAAGCTACATGTAAGTGAGATCATGTAGTATTTGCCTTTCTGTATCTTGCTTATTTCACTTAACATATCCTGTAGGTGCATCCGTGTTGTTGTGACTATAGGATTTCCTTTTTTCTTAAAGCTAAATAGTATTCCATTGTGTACATATAAGTACATTTTCTTTTTCTATCCATCCATTCCCATTCATAAACATTTAAGTTGCTATTGTGAAATAAAGCTCAAAGAACATGGGAATGAAGACAAATCTCCGTCACACAGATTTTATTCCTTTGGATATGTACCTGGCAGTGGTATTGCTGGATCATATGGCAGTTCTTTGTTTAATTATTTGAGGATGGTTCATTACGTTTTCCATTACCATACTTGCTTTTTGTTTAATCTTAATTCTACTCTTCTAAATATTTTAATGCAAATAGCTATAATGATTCTGCTTGCTTTGATTTTTGAAAGCATTTCCACACTTCAATATCACTTTTTCTGCATTTGAATGCCCTTTTGAAAATCCCAAAAGGAAATGAGTGTCATTCACATGCTTTGGTAAAATTATTCAATGGTAAAAATAATTAGCCTCTTTGTTTATTTTGCTTTGAAATTTATATAACATCTAATAACACAGGATGCATTATTTTATACTGTCAGATCAAATATATGTTTTGTTAGAGGACTGTAGGACAATTCCTATAAAACTAATTTTCATACAAATCATACAAATCATCTGTGAATCTTGCTAAAAATGCAAATTCTGATTTAGTCAGTGTAGAGTGGTGCCTCAAGTTTGCTGCTAATCTTTATAGATATCCCTATGATCGCTCTAAAATGGCTTTCTTTTCCTTTTTCTTTATTTTTGAGATGGAGTCTTGCTCTGTTGCCAGGCTGGAGTGCAGTGGCACAAGTGACCTTGTGATATGCCCGCTTCAGCCTCCCAAGGCTTTCTTTTTCTGTCTTTTTTTTTTTTTTTTTTTTTTTTTTTTTTGAGATCAAGTCTCACTCTGACACCCAGGCTAGAGTCTAGTGGTGTGATGTTGGCTTATTGCAGCCTCCTTCTTCCGAGTTCAAGCAATTCTCCTGCCTTGGCCTCCAAGTAGCTGGGATTACAGTTGTGCACCACCATGCCCACCCTGCCCAGATTTTTGTT